>JACCID010000339.1:0-106758 GCA_018906775.1 Sycophila sp. Sp_5
ACCTCTGCCCCGGCTCTTTTTTCCATTTCCCATAATGCTTACAATAACTAGACCTATCAATCCTGCTCCAATCCTTTTGCAAATTCTGTTCTCTTTTTTTTTTCGCTCTTTCTAAGTTGTCTCTTATTCTATCTCTATCCTCATGTAAGAATTTATATATACTTTGCCCATCCCCTGTCTCTTCTACTACTTTCTTTACCATTTTTCCCCATTTGGAGGCCCTATTATTTTGTATGCCTCTCAATTCCTCCTTCCAGCATATTCTTGGCCACCATTCTTCCCCCATTCTCCCTATTTCTAATATGTATTTATCTGCCCTATTTAAACATTGAATTTCTAACCTCTCCCTTCCCGCTTCCATCTTCTATATGTAACTTGGTATATTCCTTATACTTCTCTAGATTCCTTAACATACTTCTTAATCCTTCAGGTGTATCCACTAGTGCTACCGTACCATCTGCGAATTTTAGTCCAAAAATTTTTGTTTTGCCCACGACCGTCCCCCTTTATTATTTTTTGCCCATTTTTCTTCCAAGTCCTCTAAAAAGGTTATAAAAAATAAAAGTACACTAAGTAGACACCTTTGCCTGACGTTATCACATAATTTTCTGTACTCTCATATATTTCTATTATTGCTTTTAGCATCCTACCCTTTATCCTCTTTTTCCTTAATTTTTGTATCATCTTCTTCCTGTTAATTGCGTCAAAAGTCGTTTTTATGTCTATAAAACACGCGTAGAGTTTCCCTCCTTTTTCTCTAATCTTATTATTTATTTGCCTATTCAACGTAAATATATGGTTCCTCGTTCTTCTGGTTTTTCTAAAATCCGCCTGACTTTCACCTATTTTTCCCTCGTTCTCTCAATAACTTAGTCTTATTTCTAGGATATTTGTGCAAAGCTTGTATCTACTATGTATTAATTAAACCCCCCTATAATTTTTAACTTCATTCACGTCCACATCCTTATGAATCCGAAATATCCTAGCAACTTTTCATCTCTAAATTAGCCCTCCACCTTATATATTTCATTTAAAATCTCGGCTACTTTTACAATCCATGCTATTGGTAAATACTTTAAGAATTCCCTGCCAATTTCCCTTTCCAGAACTTCGTCGTAATCCACTTCACCGACCCTTTCCTCCCCTTCTATGCTTTTTGACCCTTCTCCTTCACAATTTCCCCCCAATAATTTACTGAGATGCTCTGCCCATTTCTCTTTATTTATATTATCCCCTCCCTTTTCCCTCTTTGGTCTAAACCCTTTAATTGTTACCCAGAATTCACGTCATGATTTACAGGTCGCTATTTTTGCTTTATGTTCTCCAGTCTCGGCTTCGATTATGTTTGTACTCATTGATATAATTGTTGCTTTTTGAAAAAACAATTATCTTGACGTTTTCTTTATTTTATTATAATAAAAAAAAAAAAAAAAAAAAAAAAAAAAAAAAAAAAAAAAAAAAAATAAAAAAAAAAAAAAAAAAAAAAAAAAAAAAAAAGAAAAAAAAAAAAAAAAAAAAAAAAAAAAAAAAAAAAAAAAAAAAAAAAAAAAAAAAAAAAAAAAAAAAAAAAAAAAAAAAAAAAAAAAAGAAAAAAAAAAAAACAAAAAAAAAAAAAAAAAAGAAAAACCGCCGCACACACCCACACACCACCCCACAACACCACACCCACCGCTTCCCCAAACTTCACCAAACCCAAGCCTACTTAAGATCCTACACAAAGACACAACCCCACCCCATCTAATACAAACTTCCCCCCCCCCCCCCCCCCCACCCCAACCTCAACCCACCCCCGCTCCTCACAAATCCAACCACCACCCCCCAAAACACAACCAACCATAATAACAACCCCAAACACACAACACCGTCCCCCAACCAACAAACAACATCACCCAATACACAAGGCGGAAACACCCTTCAATCTGCACCCACCCACAAAAAACCCCCTACAACACTTAACCCCCCATACAAAACAACCCCAACCCCCACGTTAATTTACCTCTTCTCTCATACAACCATCATATTTACCGTTTTTTCTTCTACTTTCTTCTCATATTATAACTATTTACTATCATTACTTCTATTAGTCAATATCCCTTCATATCAACCACCAACCCAGCACCAAACACCCCGAACCACTACAACAAGGCCCTCCCCACAACCCCTTCGCTCCCCATTTCGAACCCACCCCCACAAAACCTCAAAGACAACAAACTCCCACCACAAAACAAACCCCCAAACCCCAAAACTCCCCTCAACCCCCCATCCCTCACATCCACCCCAACACCACCCCGCCCCGAACCCAAAACCCTCCCGACACCCACGTCCACAATTCAAACACACACCCACAACACTACCGGCACCAAACCCCCCACAAACTCCACACATCCACCAGACAACCACCTAAATCACAACCCCTCCCCGCCCACCCCCCTCACGTATGTTATCCACAGCTCAATTCTACTTTATCCCCTTCCCCCCTTAACTTCACTCACCTATTTAACTAGGTCTATTCCCCTTAGTACTCTTTTTTATTATCTTCATCTCTACTGGAACGTGATCTGATTCGATTGTACGTATTCTTTTTACTTCCTCTCTTAGATTACCTTTTTCCGTTTTTATTTCTATGACCAGGTCTAAAACTGAGCATTCCTCCCTACCTACATACGTCGAGTTTCCCTCCCAGTCTCCTTGAATGTCCCTATTTTTATTATCCTTCCACTCCCTTCCAAATTCTAACAACCTCTTGCCTCTGCATTTAACACTCGATCCGCTGAATTACGCTTTTCTACCCTGTTGAAAATATCCAGCTGGAAATCCATGCATGGACTGGATTTCCAGCTGGATTTTCCAAAAAAACACCAAACCTAAATTTCTTTCCGAGCGCGTCCAAACCGGAATTAACACTAAGTAATTCGTGTTATTTATTTTCATAATACTCTGTATTCTTCTTTCTTTCTTATTGTCTGACTCATTTTTCTTGTCACTATCTAATAAGTTTAATAGGTTAATGAAATATTTTTAAGATGTATATCATAATATTTAATAAAGAGATTATTATTTAAAAAACGTATATCACTTCATTTTAGGTGGTCGAAGCTTTACCAATATTAATCACAGAGGCTCCAAATGTACCTGCAAGTACTTTACCTTCAATAATTTCAGCAGCTGCAAATGAGTTGCCTATTGAATATTCCAACTGTGATGGTATGATTTAATGTAAAAAAAAATACATATATACATACTATTTTTTATTATATTTTATTATATTTTGTAAGAGTCCATGGAACTTAATTTTTGATTATTTTCTATTTACTATTAATCGACAATCCCAAATAGTAAAAGTTAACTTAACTTGCATATTCATTTTTCGAAAAACTATGCAAACAATATTTTTTATTTTAAATTTATGATTGTCAATTAGTGCAATTAAATTCTTAAAAATTTAGTTAATTTTGATATAGGGGAAACTAGGGTTAACTTGCACAATTATTGTTATTTCATTTTTTAGAATAACCCAATTAAAAAGTCTTAAAATTCCCCACTTAAAAAAGTCGACTCATATTTTTGAAAGTCCAATGTTGGCATTTTAAAAGGGTTACATTTAAAATTCTTAGCTGAAAATCAAGTAAAAATTCTGCTAAAATGTCGGATAATATTCAGCTGAAAATCATGTGTAAATATCAAATTAACTTTTGTTTATTTAAATTAATTATAAATGTGGTAATAATTAAATAACTAAATATCGTATTATTTTGAAGCCACTATTTTCTTTTGCTGAAAATAGAGTAAAATAATATATTTTTGTTTATTATATTAATTTATTAATTTTAAATACATAAATAAATAATTAATTATTTATTAATTAATTCTATAATAAAGTGATTGTAAACAAATTAACATTACTATTTTTGTGTACTGTAACGGGGTCGCCCCTGGTCCGCAGCTACGTCCCTCGGTGCGGCTGTGTGCGGCTGTGTGCAGTTTATTATTTAAAAATAAGAATTTGTTTATATTTACGTATTTTTCTTCAATATTAAGTAGAACTTAGTTACGAAATACGACCGATTTCGCAGTTGATTTTGTAGCTGAGTTTTTACGAAGGAATGAAGACCAATGGTTATTAAATATGCCTCATTTTGAGAAAATTATGATTGACCTGCTATTATGTATTGAAGTTGGAATAGGTTAGTTTCATTCATGAATACATGGTTTTTATTATCAACGGATTAACGGAACTCTCATCTGAGATCTCATGCCAGAATATATTCTGGTACTTTTAAAATTAAAGTTGCATATTAATTTCTAAAATACTTATCTTTTTTTATTTTTAGGTGTATTGTTTTGTATTATCGTCCTAATGATGCACCGGAAAACACATGATGCAAAACCTATTGTACAAATTTTCCCTTTTTCAAACTTTAAAAAATTTTCAGGTGAGTTCTTATCAAGATCTCGGTTGAGACATTAATTTGATAGTTTGCAAATGCAATGATGTGTACAAAAGGTTTTTCACATGTGTTTTCCGATCTATCATTATCATGATAAACGATGACATCATCAAATGGGACACCTAAGAATAAGAAAGATAAGAGTTTTAGAAATTAACATGCAACTTTAATCACAACTTTTTGAGTAATTACAATTACTACACCTGAGAACTCACCTGTGATCACTCCCTGACATTTTTCAATAGGGTCATAATTCGTGTACATATACATATTCTTTATGAATCTTATAAACGTAGATTTGATATTTGGGGAGCGACCCCTTTTGTTAATTAAATCTCTTGTCAAACATGTAACGTATTTTGCCAAAAACACTTTCGAGCGTTTTCTCTACCTTCTGCATGAGGCTCTCCGAGACGCCCTCACTTCCCTCTAAGGGGTAACACTGATGTAGTGCAGAAAAAAGATGTAATTTCAAGTATTTCGTTGATTATAATCAAAAGAAATGAGATTTTTTTAAGGTGTACTGACAAACATTTATTTTTATTAAAAAAAAGAAAATATAATATGGCGGTGAAAGAGCGCATCTTATATCTCACCTTTTTTTAAGGGGTATAGTTTATATATAGCCATAGTAGAATTTTCAGAAAATCGAAAAATTTTTTTTTACTTAAACGTTACTTTAATATCGCAGAAATAAATTACCATTCCAGTTAAAATGTGAAAAAGATTTTTGACCGACTTTGTTCATAAATATGAGCCTACCTCTGACATTTTTCTCAAAACCACATTTTTAAAATCTGCATGCAAAATCACGGCCACAATTTTTATCTGATCGACTTTACATTTTGATGCAATCTTTGGAATTGAATTTTGGAGAGAAATACGTAGGAGTTTTTTGATTAAAAAAATGGAAGTGTCAATTTCTAATAGGCGCCATTTTAGACGAAATCAATTTTTTCAAAAAATCATAAGTATTTCTCTAGATACTTAGATGGAAAACAACGAAAAATTTATACGTATGTAATTTTGCAAGAAATACAGCGTGCAGAAAAAAGTTACTGCTGATTATCCACCAACTGAAATAGTTGATATGATATTAGTTTTAGGAGAATGTCAAATAATTATGCTGCTAAAAGTAAGGTCAAGGTGCTTTGATTTGTGCGTATGCTTTATTTAAAAAAACGACGCACACCTTCATACACCTTAAAAATAGTCTTGAAAGTCAAATTAGTTAAGGTCACGAGTTCCATGTCGAAAAACAGGTTTCACAGTAAAAAAAATAGGGGTTTTCAATCAAGAACATTGTTATGACCTTAAAATAAGCTTGAAAATTGACTTCAGGTGAAGATGGCTTTGGTAAATTACCACTTTTACTTTTCCGTGATTTTTGTCAAACATCGTGAACGTTTGTTTAAGACAGAAAGTCACAATAATTCAAAGAAAAGATGTCCGATCGTTTTTTAGACGTTTTTAGACGTTTTTTAGACGTTTGACCTTCATTTTGTACCTTTAAAAGGTAACAAAAAAATATCTCATAAGACATATTTGATGTAAAATTTCTTGCTCTTTTAAAATCCATAGTCAAAAATAGGGGTTCCTATTTAAAAAAATCATTTTAACCTTGAAAGGACCTTGAAAGTCGACTTCAAGATTAAAGGTACTGATACCGCTATATGGTCCCATTCGTCCCCTGCAACTTTTGTTTCGGAAGTTTTTCAATTGAGAATCATCCTGCAAAGTTATTCGGGGTCATAGATTAAAATGAGTCACCCTGTATAATATGCACGTACGTAGAATTTTTTTGTTTAAATAAAATTTTTAAAATATGGTACACTTTTGAAAAAATGTGCTGAATTTCAGTCTAAAGATAAAGCATTAAACTGTTTATAAAAAAAAGTTGACAATAAATGAAGAAACTCCTGTGTACCCATATATAGATTTTTATTATGTAGCTATTGTAAATATTTTAGACGGATATGAGTAATGGTCTTGAAGAAAATTGTTCCGTTAGTTTTAAAAAAGTGATTTCGAAGAAATCGCGTTTAAAGTTTTTCAAGCCGATAGTACCTGAAATTATTGTTTGCCTTTAATCTGCGATGTGTAACACCATACACTTTGCCATGAATATTAATTTCGACTTGTTCCTCCTCCTTCCAGGCTGATTTTAATATCAATCAAGCGTCTCTGGCCTCATCTGTGAGTGACCATTTGAAAAAAGTTATCCGCCGTTCGTCTGCTTCAATGCAAAAATTGTAACTATTTCCGATTGTTAATTATCTATTTATAATAGCCTCAGTAAAATTGATAATCCATGATTATAAATTACAGTAGCAAGATATGCGACAGTATCAAACACGTACCCACTTCGAAGCCTTTTGACAACGCAGAAAATATTGTATCTGACTGGCAAAAGAATGCAATATTCAGTAGCCAAATTCTTCTTTGACTTCAAATACGTCCCAATCTGTACTGGATACTTTGTTAACCCTTTTGGCGTCCGGCTGCTTTAATACGTAACGATTCAAGGGTTGTCACTTTGAAATTCGGTTTGAAACACTTTTCTTTTTTCACTTATATTGATATGCACAGTTAAGAGAGATAGTAATTATTTCAAAAGGTAAAGGCACTACAAATGCGATAAATCGGGGCGCTTTACGCGTGATATTAAACGAGCTCAGCGGGCTGTCCGAGAAAATTCCGAGACGCTATCCAAAAATTGATGGCAGAGACGTTTCAAATGTTTGTTTGCTCTAAAACTTACAGCATATTATTTTTATTATGTTAAATGGATACCTTACCTTGTATATTATTGTGTAACTTACTAGTTTCAATTAAAGTTATGTTCAATTTCTTTTCTTATAATATGTAATCTCTAGATAATTGCGCTGAGACAATTTTGAGTACTATATATTATTTCTGAAATTGTATGTTCCATGTACTCTTATAATAATGTAACGTTCACAATAGTTTGTTATAATCAATTCTTATAAAAACTTATTTTCTCAAATAGATAATGAAATGGCGTGTGATGAAAATTTATTCGATGAATTGGAAATACAAGATGACTGTAATGAATTAAATAATGTAAGTACTTTGAGAATACTATTTTATGCTATTCGTAATTTAGTATTTCTAAAAACATGACCGGCTAAAATTTTAATTGAGAATTCTCAAATTTTACAGTACGTGTTTCTTGTTTGCACATTGGATGTAGGAGGATTCCTAATATCATTGTTCTAAATAAATAACCTGAATGAATAAAGAATGAATAAAAATGGTACGTGTAATTGAAATCGCATAAAATATGGCATGAGTCCAATGGAGAGCACATTTTTTATGAGATAAAAGCAAGTCATATTTAGTTAGGAGTTAGTGATAGTTGTTTATTAATCTGGCATTATTTTTTAAAAATTCTATATACTGAATCCAATATTTATATATAAATATTTTTATCGATCAAAGTAAATACAAAGATTACAGTAAACACTATTGATTACACAAATATAGTTCTTCAAAGTAACCAAGGATTATAATTATTATATACTCATGACATTCCTCATATATAGCAAAGTTTATTTCATTTTTTTTTTTAATTTATTTGGTTCAAAACGGTTTTTTATTTACTTGTCAGACTGGCATAAATAACTTTACTTATCTATTATCTAATTTTTTTATAAAATATCATGGATATAATACAGATGGAGTACTGTAAAATAACAGTTTTTTTTTTTATGGATGGCAGCAAAAAAATATGAAACTTGACTATATAGGCCCGGCTTTATCCTGTGACCAGAAACCAGGAATAAGAATTATTTACCTTGGATTTTCCAGCTGGAAATACAACTGAAATCCAGGTGGATTTTCCAGCTGTATTTCCAGGTGGAAATTCAGCTGGATATTTCCAACATGATAATTAAAAAATATTTGATTACAATTAACAACTAATTTTTATTTAAAATATATTTAGTTAATGATCCAAAGATTATTTTTATCTAAAGTTTATTCAATTAACAAATCAAGCTAAATAATCATCTTCACCAGCGGTGCTACAGTACACTAATATCGTAGCGCGCGCCATGTAACCCAACGACTGTGGGCTTATTCTTGACTTATTTGTTAGCTAAGTAAATTAGCCAATTATTAGTGTACCAACTATTTTACTTGGTTTATTTTCTACCAGTAAAATCTCAACATATGAGATCTTACGTGAAAACCTTATTTGACCAAGTTGACAAATAAGAATCCGCGAGAAAAAATACCTCCGAGACCGGGTCTTTTTACACGTTTTTAACAATTCCGATTCTCGAGGCATACTGTATTTAAAAAAAGGTACTTTGGGCGACCATTCAAAACTACTACAGATGAGGTTTTTCATTTCATATCACACTTGAGATATCACGTAACATTTTCAACAGGGTAATTTATTAGCACCTGTAACAAATATAAAGTTTCCGAAAGAGAGCTGCTTAAGGGAGTACCTCCGGTTTAGCTTAAAAAGCAGATCTTAATAAAACTTGGCACATAAAATAATAAACGATAAAGAATGACCTAAAAATTTCAGAAGCGTAGGGTACCTATGAGCTAAAAAGCAATTAACATTGAGTCTTATGGGAAAGTGCCGTATTGAAAAGAATTACGTAACTGAATTTCGTAATTCCATTACCTAATGAATTTGAACATTTCATTACGCAATTCAGTTACGTAATTCGACTACGTAATTCGATTACGTAATACCGATAAATTTAAGAAAAATTAATTCTTATTCATAGATAGCGTATATTTTATGTATTATCATGTGGATGATAACACTCAAACTGGGGGATTTAGTTAAAAAATTATTACTTAGACAATTGTTGGATAGAAGACTCAAAGTCTTCAAAATATAATTTTTCACTATCACGAATCATTCACTTCACTATCCATGAATAAAAATAGAATAAAGTTTGTTTAATAAATGTTGAACTGTAGGTGGAGTACCTATTTTACAATTCCTCAGTTAGTTTAGTGAAAATATTTAAGGAAGTACTAAAATAATATTGACACTATTTTTAATTTAGCTGTAAGTTAAAACGTGGTACAATATCGTAGATGTCCTGTCTTATTAATAAATCAGTTTATATAATTCATAACTAAAATTGAAATCTAAAAAATCTGAAATAAGTACTGTATAAGTCTGCGTTTGGAAAAAAAATTGTCGGTATATGAAAAGCTAAATTTAATTGAATATAATGTAATAAATTAATTATTAAATAAGTTTAAAAATAATTATTTTTTTAGGTTATACCATACGTAACAGATTTTCAAGATGAGATATATAACAGCAGTTCTGATGATGAACCTTACGAAGATCCTCTTTTCGAAAACAGTATAAATGATAATCAGTCTTTTTCTAATTTAAAAAAATTATTGAATTTGAAATCGGAAACAAAACAATTGAAGCGCGATTTGTTGCAAATCAAGTAGAAGTTCTTTTAGCAATAGCTTCATTTTCTGCACACTATTCTTTGTCAAATTCTTTGTATAAATGAAATGGAGAATTAAAGTATGTTTACATTTTTTTACTGTAATTTTAAAAGAAATTGAACCTGATTTTTCAATTGAAAATCCAGGTGGATTTTTAGTTGGATTTTAGTTAGAACCTGATTTTTCGATTGAAAATCCAGGTGGATTTTTAGTTGGATTTTAGTTGGAACCTGATTTTTCGATTGAAAATCCAGGTGGATTTTTAGTTGGATTTTCAGTTGGAAAAGTCCAAAAAAGTTAACTGAATATTCAACTGAATATTCACCTGGATTATCAACTGGATTACCGGTTGCATTTCAACTGGATTTTCAGGTGGATTTCTACCTGGATGTTTTCAACCGGGTACGTATAATATAATACGTCAATTCCATCAGTAGATATAATTATAAGAATAAATTTCGTATATTCCTCTGTTCTTATTCTTATAGACCTAAGCATAACGTCATTATGACCATAAATTATGATCATGAAGTGCAAATATATATATACTTGAAAATTTATATTTACAATTAAGCTTGGTGCTTATTCTAAAAAAAAAGGACCTAGTCAAAAAAATCAAGTAAAAAATCAAAAAGGAGTATTATTGATAAGGTAATTAATTAATAGATTAACTTATATTTTTTGTTATGATATTAGATATATTTTTAAATACAGTGTTATTATTTATTTCTTTGATCATTATTCTTGAATTAAAGTCAATTTTTTCCTTTATTCATAAATTAAGTTTCTTTGTTAATTTATTTAAACCAGAGAAAAATTACATAAGTAATTATTATAGAGGTAAACGCAGTTACCTGTATATAAGCTTATAGTTACAACAAAAACTTAAAACTAATACCCCACTAATACCCTTAAAACTAAAACAAATATATAATAAAATTGAATTACATAGCTTCATAAAATATTTTACTCATTTTTAATATTAAATTTTCTTAGATTTAAACTCAAGACTTAGGTAAAGCGTTATATATAATTTTCTAACCTCTATATAACTATTTTTATTGCTTATAGCTTTTTTTTCATCTTTAGTCTAAAGAGTAAAATGGGGACAAATTTTGAATAAAGCAGCCTTTTTTTTAATTTATAATAATAAAACAACCATATTATTAGTTGTAAAGTAAAAAGGGAAATTTTATTCTTCATAAATAATGATTTATTGATTTTAATCTTTGATTAAAGATTTGAACTTACATTTTTTACTTTTCATAATGGATGTTTAGGTCATGCGTATTTTGCAGCTTCTTATTATTTTTTTTCCAAAGAATGACTCTTTTCATAAAGATTATAACCAAGATTTTTCACTTTTTAAAGAGAAAAAGTTACCCGTAATGATTAAAAAGAATTGTTCCATATGTTTACTCTTTTGAAAAGAATAAAGAAAATGTTGTCATTTTTATTAAGATTGAAATTTATTTTTAATTATTTTAAAGATTAAAATTATACAATTTAACCTTTATTAAAGATTATATTGTACGGTTTTAAACTTTGTATTATACAAATTTGTTAAATAATAATACTGATATATTTTTTAAAGTAATTTTTTAAATTGTTTTTAAAAAAACAGGGGTAATTTACGAAAATTGTGTGCCTCCTTCATTTAATTAATGCAAGCATTCAATAATGGCTGGTAAAATACAATTCGCTTGTATTATCACAAAGGACGATCCAAAAAAAAAGTATTGCAAATCAGTTGACATTATTTATTACTCAAGAAAAGATAAAACACACATTTGCCCAATAAATAACCAAGATTTTGATGAAATCATGAATATAAAATCTATTGGAGGTCTTGCAATACAATGTGCAAAGTGCAAGATAAATGTTGTTTGTTTTATAAATGCAACATAATCAGCCTTGGAGGTTTGTGTATTTATTTCTTACAGTTACTTTTTTTTAAAATACTTAAAAATATTTAATAGATTACATTTTATCAGTTTTTATAAGATATTTATAAATATTTGTTTATTTATGTTTAAAAGCGTTTAAAAAAATATTTTATAAAATATTTTAAATAACTGTTTCTAAAAAAGAATTTCTAAACATTTAAAATTATTTTTTTATAAACATTATATTTACAAGGATTTATATTTACTTGTTTTATTGTATACTACAATTGTGTTTTATATTTTTTTACAGAGACTGAAAAAATTGCATTAGAAGCAGCAGAAAAAAGGAACAAAAGATTTAGATTTAAAAAAAAATACTCGACTTCTGAAAGTACACTTAATTCTAGTGAAAGTCCAGTCGAACATGAATTAACATTTTCTGTAAGTATTCATCTTTGTGTTGTTTATAATTAGAGAAACATATTATATTTTTATGCAATTTATATTTTTGAAATAATTAATTTTAATTTTAGATTAATTTTAGTTATTTATGGTTTTGAATCTATTAAGGGGGCTTATACCTACAATTTTCTTTCTTAAGGGGGCTAGTCAGGATTAACCCATTAAGTCCTGAATGGACAAATTTTCACTAAAGTTTTCAACGCTTATATTTTATGTGAAAATGAATGGTAAAAAATGTATGAATAAGTGTATTCGATGTAAAATTTGATGAACTTTTAGAATCTTTTGTTAGATTTTTCAAAAAATTTAACTGTTGAACACGGTACATGATTTTTTCCAAAAAAACGTGGCTAAAAAAAAAAAATTTTCATTTCGATTTTTTAAATGGAATGCATTTAAGATTTAATAATCAAAGTGCAGAAAACGTGGTCTCGTTACCTAAACTTGAAAATCTAACGATTTAGGTTTTCAAAAAAAAATTTGGAAACACACAAAATGGCGGCTGAAACATAGAAGAAACATAGAAAAATCATAAAAATCTTCTGGTATTATTTACTTGAACAAGATAAACTTTAAAGAAAAATTTTACTAAAGAAAAAGTTCTTAGAATTGATTAAAGAACACGCTCGATTTTTTAGAAACATCAGAAGCGTTTTTAAATTTTTCTAAATTTGAAAATTTTGAAAAATTATGAAATTTGCCAAAAAGTTCTGCAAAAATTCCAGAATGTTCTTTGATCAATTCTAAGAAGATTCTCTTTAGTAATATTTTTTCTAAAGTTTATCATTTTTTAGTAAATAATTCAAAAAAATTTCAACTATTAATTTTCGGAATTATTTTAAATTATTTTAAATTTTTTGAAAAATCTAACAAAAGTCGTAAATAAATGAGTATGTAGAAGTCTCTGTTCATGCTGGGCTACGATGGTTGTCAATAAATTTCTTGTGCGAACCTTACAGGTCCTATTGATGCATCAATTCTGATGTGACAGTACATAAATTATTGATAATTTATGTCATTCCACCACGAATAGTTGAAAAATTCGTAAAACCTGGGTTTAGAGCACGCTGCACATTAAAAAAAAACTTTCACAATTTTTAAAGGGTAAACTCCACTTAACTGAGTTATAAAATTCCTCATATAAAATAATACTTGAATTTTAATATCTTTTTTGATAAATTATGAAATTTAATTTTTGTTCATTTTAGAGGCTTTTAAATAAAATCTAAATTGTTGTTTTGGCTACAATTGAAAACAAAAAGTATGTCAATGAAAAGAGCTCAAATATTACTATTATTTAAAAAAAAAAAAATTTCGGATCGATTCAAAAGATTTTTGGAAATGAATAACATTTTGCAATTAATAAAACAATAAAAGTTCGGCCTTTAATTACATGAACAATATTTAATGAATCTTCTTTAAATTCTTTGACACGTTCCTATTGGTATAAAATAATTCTCAAATAAATATATAGTCTATTAATAAATTATTTTTTCAATAATTTAATTAAGAAAAAAAATGACATTTACCACTTTAGTGGTCATTGGCAAATTAACTTGTGACGTGTGCGTGTAATAAATGAATAAATTATTGTCATGATCGGGTAACATTAAGTAACGGTGGCTTCTTTTTATTATTATAAAATTCTATTTTCGATGTGATACAATAAATAATAAGCTCTCGGCGCTCGCATTAGACGCTACTCGGCGGGACTCGTCTACATAAAATTAATTTTTTTCGTCTTTATCTTCTTTTTCTCTTTTTTTTTTTTTGGTGATAGATTACCTCGCAGATCGTTTATAGTGATTGTCGATTGCTCGAGACGGCGGATATTTGACGGAGCAGAGGGATGTGTGGTTTGAGGCGCCTGCTCGTTTGCGCCTAATTATTCGATTTGCTCGCTTCTCTCCCTGTTTTTTATTTTTTCAAACGATCCACCGCTCACGCGCTACCAGCTACGACCCTGTTACAAATTAACAATTAACGATTTCTTCGCGTTCGCGTATAATACAATTCAACACACCCTTTCTGGAAGTAGGTCCGCTCGTCTGCGAGGAGCAGGGCGGAGGAGGTGTCGCTTCGCGTCATCGTCGCCGACAAATGGGCCGAAACCAGCGCGAATAATTCACACGACCCGACACCGCTGGTTCGCAATCTCACGCACGCAATCATACACAACAATAATATACCTCACGAAAATTCAGCCGCATGCCTCGCGTATCATTATAAACTATTCCACTTACAAAATTAATTTAAGCGTACTTGTGAAGGTAATTAATAATAAACAAAGTATTGTTGATACTTTTGCTCTAAAGTACTTTTAAAACCGTGAAAAAACGAAAAAACAAAAAAAAAAACTACCGAAAATGCTCACAAGTTGTTAAATAACTATTTTGGCTACCCTTTTTATGAATACAGATAATTATTTCTGGTTGCTTTTGTTTTCTGAAACATTTTTTCTTTTTCTCAGCTTCTTGTTGTTCAGCCTCTTTGTCATCTTGAAGGCTTTCTATTTCACTAGGTTGACTATTCTCTTCTTCAATAGAATGAACTGTACCTTCACCAGTTACAGTTTCACTCAATGCTGTAGGAGGTGATGCCCAGGCGGAAATAAGGTGTATTAAATAATTATTAAAATTGGTAAACATTTTTTGTAACTTAAGAAAAAAATTTATAACTGTCAATAACTGTTAATAAATGTCGGATTTTTGACTGTAATAATAGTGACGTTACACACCTCGCGGAAGCTTCCTCGCACCAACTCGGATCGTTATCGCGTCCTTGGCACTTTCGGACCGCACCTCTCTCACCTCAAAGATATCGTCGCTCGTCCTCGCGGCCAGTAACTGCCCACTCAACGTCCTGTCTCTGTTTGCGTGCGCCTACGCCTCGCCGTCGCTTGACTCGCCCGGCAGTGAGTCCGGGCAATGAGTGAACGAGCAACATGGCGTCCATCAGCTCGTCCACGGCGTCCTATGTCTCACTCTCTCTCGCTCCTCTGAGTCGGCAGTATAACATCACGTCATCGCGCGCTAACCTCGCGAGGTGTCGCGCTCCGCTTTCTAGAACGTTCCCCCTCCCGTCTCGTCGAAGATCGACCGGGCTTCCGTTACTCCTGCGCCCTCTGGGACCGGTGGTCGAATTACATTCGTCTACTACGGCCGCGATCGGACGCGTCATTACGCCGCGTCTCGCGTCTCGTGTCATCGTCTTGCGCGCCGAGCTTAACCTTTAGACTGCCGGGATTTGAAAGAGCATATCGCCCTCAGAAAACTGGTATATAAGGTATCTTATATCAACGATTGATCATACACAAAGTGTCGATCAGGGGGTGCGTCAAAATATTGATTTTCCGGCAGTCTAAAGGTTAAGCTTGCATTTCCGCGCGAGCCGCGTGGTCGCTCCAGACACTCGCGGCGTTCAACTGTCTCCCGCGGCGGCACTGGACGTAAGCGCGCGCTCGTACGAAGTCGGGTGCATGTGTGTGTATGTGTGTGTTTTAGCCGCACGTCATAAAGATTAATTTAAGCCTGGTTTTGTCATATATAAAGCATTAGTTTAAAAAAATGCTACGGCAAGTCAAGAAAGAAGTAGAAATTTGAGATTTATGTGATGAGGCAATGTAAGAGATTCAGAACCGCGTTGAAACCATTTTAGTGCATAAACAGCTTGAGTTATGTGTACATTATAAGTATAAAAAGTTTAGATATTAAAAATTTTTAAATCTAACTTTTACTTTTACAACTTTTACAACTATTCAAATTGACATTGATTTTTTCTTAATTTAACCCAGGCTGGTCCACTTAACGAAATAATAAATAATTGCCGAATCGGCAAAATCGGGAAGAGTTTTAGTCGTCACATAGTTTATAAAAGTTATCAACCATTTTTTTCTATTATTATCAACTAAAATAAGTTGATAACAGTTATTAACCTTTATTTACTTTTTGAACTGCGATAGGGAATATTCTGAAGAGGCTGAAACGAAGCGAAATGAAAAATAAACCAAACTGTAACTGATTTTGTCCGATTTTAGCCATTTTTCGCTTCTACCGACTAGTCTGAATATACAGCTATTATGTTCTTGACTCTTTTTCTCGCTCTGCGTGAATGACATATAGTGGCGGTAACAAGCCAAAGGAACTTGGTTCCTATCGGGGGTTTTGAGACCCACAAACGGTTTTTTGTTTGAAAGAATTACGTTTGAGCGCAAATTAAGTACAATAATGTTGAACATTATCCTTCAGTTTGGTAGAAATACAGTACAACATTTAAATGTTCATAAACGTAACATAAATTTAAGTATAATTTTTTACCTGACCATCATATCATATGGGAATTAAGCGTGTGATAAAGTGCTTACCTGAAAAGTCACGTAATATTTTATAAACTACAGGACATTTATCACGTTAATTGTCCGGTGATATTTCATATGATTTATAACTCCTTGCATGGCAAATAAAGTCAATTATTACGTTTTGCTTTCTTCTACAGAAAGCTAACAATCGGCAATATTGTGCAGTCTACCAATTTAAGATTAATGAAAATATTGAGAGGGTTTTGTATTCTAGAAATAATTAAGATTTTGTATTCATTAGTTTTAATTCTCAAACTACATTATGGTATTTTGAAAATTGCAAAATATGCGACATAACACAATTAAAAAAAAAGCTCAATAGCATTTCTTTATCTTGTTACAATTGCAGATATATCTATGAAAAAATATTTAGCCAATGCAGTTAGCAGGGTAACTTTTTTAATCACGTGATAAATCATCACTTTGTTTTTTTTTTTTTAATTTATTGATCTTTTGTTACGTGCCGTGATAAATATTCCGTAGCTAAAAATAAAACATCACGTGATATGTCTCGTGCAATATTTTCAATCAGAAGTCGTAAAACATTATATGAAAGTTACCTGATCATGATAAATCACGTGAAAATATGAAACTAATAATAATAACGTATGTTGTTAAACTAGAATTAAAATAATCTACTTTCATTTTGTAAGGTTATTTGCTCCGATATCAGTACTGGAGAGTTTTCGAGGGTCATTCATCACGTATTCAACATCAGTAGCAGTAAATTGAATTTTACAGATGCAATATAAGTAGATACAAAATGATGTGTCTACTTTTCTGGAGAAACGAAGCAAACTGTTCACGCTTCGGCAAAGAATTGATAGTCAGGAGGTTTTTAGTCGCTGAAGGCAGTCACCATGAACAAATAAAATTGTAAATTGCGAATCCAACATAGCGAACCCTTAATGTATTCTCCCTTAGTGTATTATCAATTATTCCGTCGGAAATTGGTACTCGAGAGTTTTGGGGATTGCTGATCACGCATGCGCTATTACAACCTAAAAATTATACTTTTTGCTTACTCTTCAGTGTTTTATCCTATGATTTTTATTCGCATGATTAAATCCTGCTTGGTTTTCGATGGCGCAATTGCAGCGGCTACTATTATGACAATTATTATCTTTCTAAGTATATCCATATCTACGCGGAAAGCACGTGTTTGCATGTTTTACAAGTGTTTACATTTTATATACAGATATACTTACAAAGATTATTATTGCGAAGATAGTAACCGTCGCCATTACGGCAAGTTTGGGTTTGCGACTGCCAATTCTTCATTCAATGAGTTTTACATTTCTAAGAATTTTAAGACAATAGCATTTCTAAAATTAATTATGTGTATAATATTTTTAGCAAAAAATGAAAGCTTATAAAAGCAAAGCCAATAAAGAGAACATTACCAACGTCTTACATAGATATAAGAAAAAACTTATGATTAACTCGAGACAAAGTCTGGAAATAGATGAAGAAACCACCAATGATTTTAATAAATCTGTAGTAGAAAAAGAACGCACTCAGCATTACAATCCATACATTTCTATCGATAGAATCGAAATTCCACATTTATTAAGACAATCGGAATCAAACGAAAAAGTTACAAATGTTAATAACAACCTTTCACCCCAGGAATCGACACAGCAATCAGAGAATAATAAAGAAAATGAATCTCCTAGTCCAGTATTGTTCAAGCCATTGTCAACAGTAAAATCACAGCCAAAGTTACAGTCAGAATTGCAATTTCAGTCTACGTCCTCTAAGCATGCGATTGCCTCAAAGACAAAACCAGGATCTAAGACCAGGTCTAGGTCGAGGTCAAAATTCAGATATAGGTCTAATTCCCCATGTTTGTCACGATGTAGGTCACGGTCAACGTCACGGGCAAAAATACGATCTAATTCGCAATCTAGGTCACGGGCAAAGACACGTACTGCGTCACGGGCAAAATTACGATCTAATTCCCCATCTACGACACTATGTAGGTCACGGTCAACGTTACGGGCAAAAATACGATCTAATTCACAATGTAGGTCACGGTCAAAGACACGTTCTGCGTCACGTGAAAAATTACGATCTAATTCCCCATCTACGTCACGGTGTAGATCACGGTCAAAGTCACGGTCGTTCTCACGGGCAACAAGACGATCTAATTCCCCATCTTCACGATCTCCGTCAAGATTTAAGTCAAAGTCACGGTCAAAGTCACGGTCATCATCACGTTCTACCGCACGGTCAGCATCACGTTCTACCGCACGGTTATCATTACATTTTACCTCACAATTATTGTCACGCTGTAGGTCACGGTCATTATCGCTTTCTACGTTACCGTCAAAGTCGCGATCTAAATCACCGTCGAACTCACGGTCATCGTCACGTTCGTCCTCCCGATCAAAGACACCATCTAAATCCCGAACGCCCTCTCGGTCAAAATCTGTTGTACCGGCCGGATTGCGTACTCTATCCTACGATCAATCGCTCTATTCATCTCCCGATAGAGCACCCACTGACTTTCTAAATAACGGAAGCTCACCATCTGACCGTAGTCAATCACGATATCGAGACAGATCTTCATCCACACCTCGTAATAGGTTAGGAGATCGCAGGAGATTAGAATCCCGCAGATTATTTGAAGAAATACCGCAGCACGAAGATTCAAGTGGTAAAATAATTGTATTCAATACCTTGGTTGAAGTATTTTGTAAAAGACAATTTGTTTTTGCAGGGTCAGAAATTGACGAGGTTTTAAGAGACAGAAACTTTCCTCTATTACAAAAATATAATATTAGGTTATATAGGCAATATAAAGAAGATGATCTTCTCGTCCCATCAGGTAAATATTTGCTTTAATATTTAAGTAGCAGTGAATCCTCTGCAAACGCTCGGTCGGTCGGGTGAATATTTTTAACCTGTAGGGGACGGGAAAGCCACTATAGTGGCTCGACCATGGATAGACACTTTACATATGAGTATTTCCCAATATTAGAGATACATATTATGTGTTTTTTATAGAAAATACTAAGAAATTGAAAATTCCGAAAATTCCCCGCCCTCTAAAGGTTAAAGATGATTAAAACTTTATAAATATTTTGAAATATTTTGAAATAATTATACGTTCATACATTACCATACGTTAGCATATGTGCATTACATCAAAGTATTCTTCCAAAAAATGTTAAAATGATAATTAAAAGAAATGAAGAATAGAAAGATCATCGTTATAATATATAACGCGGTCGATAATTCGCTAATGCTAATTACTAGCGAGCCTATCCCAGCAAGACTCTCAGACACTTTCGTGAAGGTCTGATGATTCCCGTCGGCTCGACGCGATAATAAATACTCTACGATCTGAAAAACCGGCCGGCTCAGCTTGTCTCGGGGCGCGGGCACCCAGGACCAAGTCTGGACCAGGGACTGAGCTGACGGGAAAGCTCAAAGTCGCTCGCTCTCTATGCTCACAAAAGTTCGCGTACACACACACACACACTCAAATTATTTCGGCGGCATTCTGAGAATGCCGCCATTCACCACTAACCGATCCGCGCTTCTATCTCTCACTTCCTAAACACACACGGAGAGACTTTTCGAGGCGTTCTGGCTTGATGGTTCGAGGCATGACGCCTAGAGGGGGACTAAAGACGTCGCACCTCGGATATCAAGCTCTGAGAGCTCGATCGTCAAAGCGGCGCGCCTTGAAGGTATAGGCGTGACACTTTGGAGGGGGAATAAAATCGTTAGGCCTCGTAGATAAGGCCCGGAGAGATCGGTCCTCAAGGCGGCGCGTGGCATTGCAAAATTTCGATGCTCGTCCCGCGCGGCGTCGTCTTTCTTCTCTTTCTTTCTTTCCCCTACTCCGCCGCACGCACCGGTCTCTCCTGATCAGACTCTCAGAGCTTGATCGTCGAGACGCGACGGCTTTAGGTCAAAGACACGACGGCTCGACTCTCAATTCGACTAAAGCTCTTATCCCTCGGAATTTCCAAAGCCAAGACGACTCGAAAAGACTCTCCGTGCACATGATCTCCGGGCCGCGCGACGCCCATACACTCCTGCACATGCCTTTCACACACTCACACACACCGCGACGAAAACCAGGCGACGGCGGCGAAGGATAAACCTCGACGCCGCTGTCAGCGCCGGCTCGATCTACACGGCGCGGCGCGAGCACGATTCCAAGAACCGGCGCTCGGCGACCCGCGTGCTCGCAATGCCGATCGCGGCAACTCCTCGCAACCGCTCTTTCTGTTCTGCACCACTCTCTCTCTCTCGCGATCAACTCTCTCTCTCTCTCTCTCTCTCTCTCTCTCTCTCTCTCTCTCTCTCTCTCTAGCTCAACTCACGCTCAAGATCTCTAATTAGGTACTCACTTATCTCCCGGTCTCCCGAAGCTCCTCGGCCGGGACCGGAGGGCGGGGGGCTGCACGCTGACAAGGGCTGGCTTGCGGCTGCTCGCGTCGGCTCTCGTCAACGTCGGGGCTACTGCGGTGGCTGGCTCGTCGTCTCGAGCTGCACCCTCGATGGTGAATATAGCTCGGCGGAGATCTCCTCTCGCTTTGCTCTTCTCCTCGTTCGTTCCTCCACAAAACATTCGCACACACTAAACGCTCCACGAAACGCGACTGTTCAAAACAGGCTCTCGGGCTCGACTGCCGAGCGAAGCGCACGCTCGGCTCTCCTCCGCGCTCGGTCGATCGACGGGGAGCGCGCGAACCAATCGGCTCTCGGCGTTCTTCCCACGTGGCTCCTCCACTTTTGCTCTTCTCGGAGCCAAGCTGCTCGCTGTCGGGCCGCGCGCATCACCTCGCCGACTCCGCTCCGGAACCGACTTTCTTTGCTTCAACTCCTCTCTCTCTCTCTAGCCTTCATGCTGTCTAGTTTCTCTCTCTCTCTCTCCTATACACACACTTGCCTATGACCCGCAGGTCACAAATATTTCTAAATCAAATGAAGTAATATGAGTTACATTTGTAGAAAAAGATGGTGAATCGTCAATTTAAAATAATTTAAAATAAATTTGACGATAATATTTAAAAAATTCCATTTTTCTAGGTCTTGTAGGGGGCTAACGGTTCTACCCAGATTCAATTGTGGACTATATTCCGATCATTTAATAAAAAGTAATTACTGGGAAGAATAAAGGGAGGTGGCTAAAAAATTCTTGTCTACTTCCGGTATACTTCTGGATCACTTCCAGTTCTACTCCGATCCAGTTGTGGTCCATAGATCGATCATATAATGAAAAACGTAAATGGTGCAAAGAAATAAAAATGCAACAACAAAATTTCTTCTCTACTTCCAGTTTAATTACAGTAAACTTCTGGTTTACGTCTGGTATACTTCCGGTTTACTTTCGGTTCTACTTCGATCCAGTTCCGGTCCATATTCCGACCATTTAAAAAATGTAAATGGTGGGAAGAAAAAATGGGAGGTGGTTAAAAAAATTACTTGTCTACTTCCGGTTTACTTCCAATTTTCTTCCGGTTCACTTCCGGTTTTATTCGATCCAATAAATGTTCACTTTTGGTTCACGTTCCTTCAATTAGAATTTTTTGAAGTGGGGGAAGAATTTTGACTGCAAAATAAAATGAAGCGACACGTTTTAATATAATAAAGGATATTAAATATTTGTAAATGTGTGATTAGAAAACTAATCACGTAAGCCCTTTAAGAAAGATGTACATCGAATTAGAACTCCGAAACTACCGATAACAAGGGGATAAATTATTTATAAAAATGCTGTTCCTAACCTAATCGCTTTCAGACACTGATTATCTTTTGAAACGAAGTTCCTTACGGCAGGATGGCGCACGGGAGCTAGTAAAGGAAAAACGTCAGGCGATGCGCATGTAAGACGCGCATCGTATGGGCGTAGCCTTCCTCACATCTAGCTGCGCAAAAGACGGTGTCTCTCACTTGCGCTGCGCAAAGCAGAACGACGGTGCTCCCCTCACCGCTCGTTTCACCACCATTCCACATCTTTCTCCCTCTCTCTCTCTCTCTCTCTCTCTCTCTCTTGCTCATGTTGAGCACACTTAGACTTGCATATACGGATATGCCGGTTACTGGTGTGAATCTATGTGCTTATCAGTTATACCTACCTATTATAGTTACCTATTATAGCTAGCATGCTCTTGACGTGTTCTTTTAGCGTCAGGGCTTACGCGCACGCTTCATTGACTATCTAAAAAATATCTTTGTACTCTTCTGAGAATAAGTTATCAACAATAGGAATGTGCAAACAAAATTTTAGGAAGATCCATTAATAATTATTAATGTAATTACAGGACCATATTTTTTTCTTAACGGCAAAATGTACCACACCTAAAAAAATCATTTTACGCGTAAATCAATACTTGAATTTTGTAATGTTTAATTAATTGTAGCTCAATAATTATCCATTATTTTCCCTAATGACCGTAGGGAAAAGGTCTTAGAATTTTGCCCCTTGCAACACAAGAATGAAACCAATTATTGCATTGGGTTACCTTATTGTTGCTGGGAATCAAGTCCACCTTTTTATTTCCATATTCTATAATGTACGATTATTTATTTCAGATGTTCGAGAAGAACATAATGTTTATGACATTGTAGAAAGGAGAAGAGGTGAAAATACAGAAACTATGGTATGTATTTACTTTTCAAGGCCGATTCGATTTTATTTAAACCGGTTGTTATAATAAATTTTTTGTAGGTATACTTAGGATTGGGAATATTAGTAGGCAAAGATAGTTTTACGTTAATGAAGAAGAAAGGACTATATAAATTTGCACGAGAGATGGGAACAATTTTATGGAAACGAAATTTGCCTTATATTTGTTTAAATTCTAAAAAAACAAGAAATACGACATTTAAAGGAAAACCCGTGATGTTAGCTAGTCCAAGAAAATTGGAACTATTCTTAAGTAAGCTTTTAGCTTATTTTTATGTACTATCCTTGGTAACACGAAATGTTAAAAAAAACGTTATTAAAACATTTCCAAAACACCACATAATGTCTATTTTTAATGTGCGTATAACGTTACACAAACGTCTTTTAAATGTTATTTTGACCGCAAATTTACTTTAAAAACATTTGCAATAGTCTACAGAAAAGCATTAAAAACGTTGTAACGTTGCATTCGGAGATCGAGCTTTACGAACACACACGATCGCATACTAAAGCGCCAGACACGCGTAGGTATCACCGAGTGGAATAAAATGGCCGTTTGAATTCGAATTCGCCAGAACTCGCGGCGCGTGAGCGGGTGTCCGCAGGACCCCGCTAGACTTATGAGCAGGGACGAGTGGGAAAATCGTTCCTGGCCAGCGGATCACTGAAAAAACGCAATTCAAATATGCACAATAAATTATGGCAGTAAATGAAGAAAACGAGTAATTAGATTAAATAAATTACAATACGCTTTATTTCGTTAGCGTGTGTTCCTACAAGGGTCGTGTGTAATCGCGCACGCGTAATCACGCAGCCGTTTATCCGCGTAATACAATTTCTCGTGTTGCTAATACTCGCGGTTGCGTTTACTACCTCGCGTCAAATATCTCGTGATACCCGTACATCGTCCGTCGTCGCGTAATCGTGGGCTCTCTGCACCTCTCACACCTCAACATTGAAGATGTATCTCTTCCTCGCGGCCGCCAACAGTCTACTAATCGTTCTCCACAAATGCTCCAAATGCTCGCTTATTCCGCTCGTTGTGTTAGCTTCGTTTGCTCTGCACACTTCGCTCGCTCGACAATCTCGGCTTCCTCTCCTGCCGCGGAGTCCTATTGCTCTCTCACTTGTTCTTGCATGCTCACGGCGCTAGTGCGCAGGGGGTTCGTCGTCGTGGTTTTATCGGCAGCGGCCCGCTTTCTCGTGGCTGTGCGTTGCCATGGTCTGGTCCCTCTTTAAGTAGGTTGCGTTGTCGTTTAGTCGTCTTGGCGGCCCCAGTCAGCTTATGATCTGCGTGAGTGTGTGTGTGTGCGCGCTTACGGAGTGCCGGCGTACTTCAACAAAAGAAATGCTTCGCAAATAAGTAATGGGTTTGAAACGTTTATTCTTGAACGGCTGTTTGATACGTCTCGGCCCGGGTTCGCTTGTTAACGTTTTTTATACGTACTTAACCTACAGCAGCGATAGAAATGAGAAAATACTGAAACGTCGTAAAAACGTCTTAAAACGTTCCATTATGTGTATTTTATGAATTGATATTTAAAACGAAGGCAGTATACAGTATTCGCGCTATTTGATAACTTAATGATTAATTTTGTAGGAACAATTTTTTCTGTTCATGGTTTAATTTAAAAGTCTCTAGACTGGTTTGATTAAAATGGCCCGCCATGTATAGATATTATACGTCCGCTATCATGTTTCGATGCTAATGCATTGCAAAATCTGTGCTTATATATCTATCTTTCATATTTCTGTCCACTTGGGCTTTAGAAAAATCGCGATGCTACCTAGGTGTAGATTTGTACTTCATAAAGACATTATTAAAACGTTTAAATGTTGTCTGTGTTGAGGTGCAAAAGTATCTTTAAAACGTGTAAATAACATTGACAAATTGTGATAAACATGTTGTTTATACGTTTTTAATACATTCATGTAGACTATTGCAAACTATTTTGAAAAAAATGTCATGGCCAAAATAACGTTTAAAGGACGTTATTGAAACGTTATACGCACTTATAAAATAGACCTTATGTGATGAAAAAAAATTATTTTAAACATTTACGTGGAAAATATTAGGCAGTTACTAATATATTATAAAATTTTCCACGTAAATGTTTGAAATAATTTTTTTTTTTAGTTTTTTCAAAAAAGTGATCCGATACTTCTCTGATGCAACTTATAAAGAGTAATTTAAGCCTAGTCCGGTGACATATAAGTCATCGTACTGAAAAAAAAACCGTGGCAAGTGAACAAAAAAATAAAAATTTTACATACTTTTGATAAAACAATAGTAGAGATACAGAGCACTGTTTGGAGCCTAATAGTGTATAAATAGCTTAAATTATGTGAGTACTTAAAGTGTAAAAAGTTCCAGAAATCCAAAGGGATAAATAAAATTTTTATAGCTATTATTCTGAAAAGTGTATTTTTTTCAATTTAACACAGGCTGGCCCCCTTAAGTGTTATCATCCGCATGGTAGAACATAGTATGTACCTTATCTATGAATACGAATTGATTTTTCTTAAATTTATAAGTATTACGTAATCGAATTACTTAATCGAATTAAGTAACTGAATTACGTAATGAATTACGTGACTACGTCATTCAACTACGTAATTCAGCTACGTAATTCAATAACGTAATTTATTATTTTTTATAGGGTGAAAGCAAAAAATAAATTTTTTACACGGTGCGTAAAGTGTATACTGTACGCCCGCCGGGCGAAAAACAGGATACCCAATTTACTTCTTTAATTTTTCTCCGAATGCTTTGAAATTAAGAGACATTATTTCTAAAATGCTTAGCTATAAGAAAATAAAAAACAAAATGGTCATTTTCGAAAGTGTCGGGACCCTACTACCCTCTTAAGAAATTAAATAAGATTTGATTCACTTGTTAATAAACCTTATGTTTAATTGTAGGTTTGATGAATGATTATTTAAACGATGATGATCGTTATAAAAATGACAGTAAGGAGAAAAAAAGATCTCTGATGAAAGAAAGCATCAAGCGTCTCAGCATAAAAATTCGAGATGCTAGGAATTCATCGTAATAATCAGTAATAAATACATTTATAAAATGTTAAATATAAATTATTTGTTTCATTAAAGTTGTAAAATATTAACCAATATATTGTTCTCTTTTATTTATGTAAATTATTGAAATTTTGCAAATATTGTTTACAACAAAGTACCTTTGGCGACCATCTTGATAGATTGAAAATCGTTCAAAATGCGCAAAAAATATGGCCGGCAAACCCACTTTATATCGAAGAGTTTAAGAAATTGCTTTAGTAGATGGAGGATCAGGGAAAATTACGCTAGCCAAACAAATTAATTAAATTGGATAAGCGTTCTTTATTATTCTGATACAAGTCGAGGAAGGAGGGCGGAAACGAGTCACCGACCAGGTACCAATAGATAACCGCTACGTGACATGTCCCTATTGAAAGTAACAACGAAATTAAATTACTCAATAAAATTACGTAGCTGAAATACGTAGTTGAATGTCGTAGTAACGTAATTAATAACGTAATTTAGCTACATAATACAATTACGTAATTCAAATAGGTAATTCAACTACGTAATTCAATCACAAATATTTTCAATAGGGGTAGTACTGGGAGAGGATGAGCAGACTTTTTATTGAGATGTTGGAGTGTGCTAAGATCCGTCGGGGATGAGTAAGAGCGTTGTTTTGATGAGCCGTTGAATAGCGGGTGCGATGAAACAAGCGTTGAGCGGAAAGCAGGTCATGGATAAAACTTATGCCATTTTATGAAGAAGAATGCATAAATTAAATTGTTTATGAATCCAACACGCGAGTCAGATTAATTAACTACTTATTCGTGACCATTTATACCCAACATTGAGTGTAATTTTCTCCGTAATGAGCATATATTTTTCTAATGTTTTTAGGAAATTAGAATCCGCAGATCTCACGAGTACTCAGACTCTACCAAAGTTAGTGCAAAAAAAAATTGCAATTGTACAAAAACTAATTATCCGACGGTCGCAAACTTTTTCACAAAGAAAGAACTCACAATTAGCTCTTATTTCCTAAAAGCAGTACGCTGAATTTAAAAAAATTGACTAAACGGTGAATTTTTGAAAAATATGTATTTTTTCTCGGAACCTATTGAGCCAATCAAATTCATCTAAAGCTGTTTTTGTTCGTATTTTAATCCTCTAAAACTTTTCTACTGGCATTATTTTGATTGATCCATTAATTGTCACGTTAGAAGGAAAAAACTGCCAAAATAGTTTATTACGTGACTTAGGGAGGTAAAATAAGAATGGTCCCAGATCACACGTAAATTGGCACGTGAGCCGAAGGCAAGTCGCGTACACTAATGTCGCGTATACTATTTTTCGGCCTATCGAAGCCGTAATTGTAACCTTTTCGATCAGGCGCCGGGAGGAAAGGTTATGGTTTTGGCCAAACCTTTACTTCCGGGCCGAAACAGTGAAAATTTACCAACTTCGGTACTCAACCGTATCTTGTGAATATTAATTTAAAAGATAATTTTCCAAGTACCTTTGGTGACCATCTGGATCGACTGAAAATCGTTCAAAATGCGCAAAAAACACGGCCGTCAAACAGATATATTTTAGGAGTAACTTAAAAAATTTTTCAGCTTCGGAACTTAGAAAAATTCCTCACATGAGATTTTGGCATGAGAACTCAGCTGAGATTTTTCAATAGGGTTGTAGACGAGCCGCGGCGACGTGTGTTCGCTGTCGGGTGCTCGCGCGCACCCCGAGATAAGGACCTCGAGGGGCACTCGCACGTGCCCCATTGCACCCATCTTGCGGAGGAAGGTCTCCTCCGCGAGATAATAGGTCAAAAGGCAACCCCGTTACAAAGTATATATAAGAAAATGATAGCTTGGTAATATCTTCTCTCTCTCTCTCTCTCTCTTTCTCTCTCTCTCTTTAAAAAGCCTGTCTACAATAGCTTGGCAATTAAGATGTCATGCAATGTAGTTTTTCGGATGGTTCAATACCTGTTCCTTAATCGCCCTATTGTAGATTGTAGAAAAGCCTAGCGACACCTACGGCGCTGTTGTACACTTTATTTGTACTTTTTGTCTATCTTCAGCTATTGTCTTAAAGAAAAGTGGAAATGTGTAATCTCTATAATAAAATTTTTATTGTTCTTTTTCGTTTAACAGTGATATATAGTAATACAAATTTAGACCAATTTATTTAACAAAATGTTATTATTAACTATGCAATTTGTGAATATACAGTTATTTTATTTGGGATGTATCTGCTAAACATTAAAAGTAATTACGCTGATTAGGTTATCTAAGCACATGGTCTCTGTAAAATATCTTTTTTATTTTTATTTAAGACTGATTTAGTGTATGTTAAAAATTTTTGTTAAAAAATTGGAAAGTTAAAAAAGAAAGACTGAGAAATTATGAGTAATATAAAACTAGCCTGTGTGAGATTTATAGATGACTTACACAAAAATGAATTTGTGACAATTAATGAAATTAATTACAAAAAAACAGATGATGGCAATATTAAACCAAAAAGTGATAAGGACTTCGAATCGGATCATCTATATGATATTCTGTGGTGTATTTGTAAGACATCATGTAGAAACGATACAACCGAAGCAGGAGTTGAGAAAACATGTTTTTATTATAAGGGATACATAATATGCTTAGGTGTTAAGTTAACATGTTTTTGTATTATTATACAATTTATTAACTACATAATTTTTCAAATAAAACAGAAAATATATCAGACATTGAAACAATCATTAATACTCAGAGGATAAGAATTACAAAGAAAATTTTCTCACCAAGTGACTCTCCAACGTTTTCTCAAAATTGTGATGAAAAGTTATTGTCAGACTCCAATTTAATTACTAAAAGCGATAAGGAAAATATAAAAAAGGCTAAAGTGAGTTTGATTTAATTATTTACTAATTTATTAAAAATTATAATTATAAAATTTGAAACTTATTTTTTAATCTCTTGGCTGATTTAAATTTTATTTAAAATAATAAATATAAAAAAAAAGTAATGATAATAATCATGTAATTAGTTTCTTTATTTATTGTTACGAGTATTCTAAGATTTATATTTTTATTATTAATTTATTCATTTTATACATTTCAATCAAAGGAATTATAAGTATTATAACTAGTACTATATGAAGTGAAAACAATTTTTATATTTTATTTACATATTTGTATATAATTGCTATTTATATATATACATAGGTAGAGCTGTCTGCAGCTTCAGCAGCATCAAAAAAAGAAAGTGGAAAGCAACAGCTTGACCAATATAGTAAAAGCAAGTTTTTACGTAATAGAAAGAAAATGTTTAATGATTCTGATAATGAATATGATGGTACTTGCAGCAGTGAAGACAACTTGCACACTGAACAATACAAGACTACTTGTATAAACAATAACAGTAGTAAAACAGAGGAATCAAATAAAATTTTCGATTCCAAACTTTCTTGTGCCAGACAGCTTTTCTACAGTGACTCATGTAAGTTAAATAATATTAATAGGTTCAGGAGTAATAAATCTTGGTTTATGAAAAAAAAAAAAATCATACCAAAATGTAAATTAAACTTATTTAATTTTTCTTTATTATAGCAACGGGAATGGCAAGGACAAATGAAAGATTACCAAAGATAATTCAGAAAAAAACTATTGCACATCCCAAAATTAATAATAATATTTGTAATGATAATGAGAATAATCTGCCTCGCACTAAAGGAAATGAAAGTTGTAACGGGGTTGCCTTTTGACCTATTATCTCGCGGAGGAGACCTTCCTCCGCAAGATGGGTGCAATGGGGCACGTGCGAGTGCCCCTCGAGGTCCTTACCTCGGGGTGCACGCGAGCACCCGACGCCGAACACACGTCGCCGCGGCCCGTCTACAACGCGAGAGTACGCCTGTACTCCCGCTTTTCGTACTCGCGTGCTAGATGCGAGCGCGTCCCTCGCGCTCGCGTACTGTCCGTCCCTTGGACAGCTGATGACGGCCGCTCAGCTCTACGGCAGAGTGGCTGTATCCGGGAGGTTAGGGATGAGGCAGTACCCCCGCGTCACAACTTACAATTCTAACTTAAATATAAACAAATTCTTTAACGAAAAGACTATGAGTGGCAATAAAAGGGAATATAAAAAGTTTTTGGACACTTTGGACGTAGGCGATATTCATTATGATACTTTAAAACGAGTTAAGAAAAAAAAGCAACAGAAGTAAGTATAACATAACCTATACTTTTTATTATAGTGATTCGTTAAAAACAAACGTTTTAGTTTGTACAAGGGAATTAAATATTAAAATATTTATTTGTATAGATATCGTTTGTTCTTAATTTTTGTAAAATATTTAAATATATCATTACGGGTGAAATTTTTGTTAAATAATTATTCAATAATATGCATTGTTATGGATATTGTTAATGCATTGTATTTTATAGATAAATATTCAAAATAAAATAATAAAATACTGTTTATTTTGACCTCTTTTATTTCTTCTTTTGTTATTATTATTATTAGACTTTAGAGGACCATAGAAATGAAAGCGAACAAAATTTTCAAATTGAGGATACTATTTCCAATGAAGTACAACATTTTTCTGAAACTGATGAAAAATCACAACCAAGTACATCCAGAATTGAATGTAATAAAGACTTTCCTACAGGTTGTTATCAAGAGAATAATGAAGAAGTCGACAATTTCAAGGTAATTTATATTATGCAAACAAAATCATCGCCTTTTTTTTAACTTCTAATACTGTTATAATTAGTTTGTATTTAATATTTTATTAGAACCATCTAATTTAACTAGAATTTCTTATTTAAATTATGACAATTCCTTTACAAAATATTCTGTTTCAATTTATTAAATAAAATTCAATTTTATTAAAAACTGTTGCATGTGAAAATAATTAGTTTATTGAAAAGAAACTTTTAGAAATATAAAAATTACTGGATGTTTAGTACATATTTTTCACATAATAATATATCTTTTTATTTATTTTCAATGCATAAATTAATTTTATTTATGAATATCTTTTTTCAAACATTTAAATTAGTTTAATATATGTAAAATCCCTACTGATAATTCAAGTTCGCATTTACACACTTATTCACAGTTTCATAAACATTTATTAAAATCTGCTGTTGTCCAATTGACCGAATTAAATTATTCTTGCAAAAAATTTTTAATATAGGCATTTTTATTAGTTTTTAGAGTAATATCTACCAATGCCATAAAATAATCAGCTAACGTTCAATCAGAATAAAACTCAAGTGTACATATTGAAATACTTCACACACTGAGAAAAAAGATTCCTTATTGTAAAGAAATCAATTTCCTTGAATTATATATGTAACGCAACCGTTATAGTTAATACATGGTATTAAATCTTAATGCACATTTCTTAACTATTAAGAAAAATAGATTTCATTTGTTGATGTTACTTATTGTTCATAATAAATACACACTGAGAAAAAAGATTCCTTACTGTTAAGAATAATTCTTAACTGTTAAGAAATGGGACTTTGATTTTTCGTTAGCATATTACTTAACTATTAAGAAATAAGCAGTTGAAGTAGGTTAAAGCGAAGTCATGTTCAGTCCTTAATAATTAAGTATTCATTTCGTTATAGTAAATGCATGTTCAATTAAATGAAGACATGCTGTATTAAAAATTTAATTTTAAATACATCATATTAAAAATAACAACAGTTAATATAAAAAAAATATTTATTAAAAACTATTAATTATCAATTAACATCGATTTGACATATAACACTTAATCCCTCTGCTGTAGTTTATTTATACATTATATTTTTTTGAGAAGTCACGAGTAACCTAATAGCAACAGTAAAAATAGTTATTTATTTTATTATACTTTATGTTATAATAAAATGGAAAATTATAAACAAATTGTACCAATGAGAATTGATCAGATTCAACATAATAATAGCTTCAACAATCTGGTAGATATTTTTGATAAGTGGCCAATTTTGCAGGAATCTGATCAATTCTCATTGGTACAATCTGTTGATAATTTTCTATTTTATAATAAAATATAGTATAATAAAATAAATAACTATTTTTACTGTTGCTATTAGGTTACTCGTGACTTCTCAAAAAAATATAATGTATAAATTGTGACGCGAGGTACTGTTGAGTACCTGCGCGCCGTCGCGAGCCTTCGCGGCGAGGGAGAGAGTTAGGCCGTGGCGCGCGGGAGCGGCGGCCATCTTAGAAGCTCGAGAGACTCTCTCGAGCCGTCGGCGACGACGGACGCGTACGCGAGCGAGATCCCGAAATCGACGAGTTCGCCAGGAGGCGAGCAGCGAGAACGAGTGTGCGAACGCGGTAGCAGCCTAGGACGAGCCAAAGCTGCGAACGTTGTAAGTACCCCCGGCTAATCTTGTGAGTGCGGGCACGTACCATTTAATTGAACGCGTCTTCATTTAATTGAACATGCATTTACTATAACGAAATGAATACTTAATTATTAAGGACTGAACATGAGTTCTCTTTAACCTACTTCAACTGCTTATTTCTTAATAGTTAAGTAATATGCAATTACGAAAAATCAAAGTCCCATTTCTTAACAGTTAAGAATTATTCTTAACAGTAAGGAATCTTTTTTCTCAGTGCATGATGTCTATACACTGCATGCGTATCTTTAAGAATAAGTAAATTATTAAAATAATATTGTAATATTATTATTTTATTGTAGGTTTCTTTTTTTAATGACTTGTTGACCCAATATGCTGAATTTATAGATAGCGATTTAGACAGTAGTTGTAGCGATAATGAATATGAAGATGCACACGGTAGAAGTGATCTAAGACTTCTTAAACCTTCTGACTTATTTGATTTAATAGGCAATAAAAGTTTTTTTGAAACAGTTTCAACGTCAGTGAATAAGAGTCCTGGTGAAATATTTCTAATGCTTCTGAAGTTTGCATTGTTGAATAAATTACCTTTAAGTGTGATCAGCAACCTTTTTCAACTTGTGAATGTAATGTTTGCTAGACCAATATTACCGGAAAGTAGGTATATCTTAGATAAAATATTAAACCCTAAGTCCAACGTAGAATTTCATGGTATATGTCCACATTGTGGTAAATATATTGGAAAATTACAAGATCTAGAACCATTTGTCACTTGTGATATTTGCTCATTAAGGGTAGATTTGGCAAACCGATCCCTGGAAAATATTTTCATGATAATAGATCCCTCCCATGCAATTCAAAATCTGATTAATGAACATGAGGAGTATTATCATTCCATTGTAACAGAAGAAAGAGATAGATATGTTATAAAATATATATACGATGGAAAGCTTTATAGATCTTTTGTAAAAAAAATACTACCAGAGGGTGAAAGACAGTCATACTTAACAGCAATCTTAAATACAGATGGTGCACCTAGGTTTGAAAGTTCTAAAAATTCTATATGGCCTGTCTATTTATTAATAAATGAAGTTCCTATCGAAATAAGATTAAAACATACAATTCTATGTGCCATATGGTTTGGTAAAAACAAACCTCCAATGTATGCTTTTTTAGAGCCATTAGTTTCTAAATTAAACAAATTAAGCGATGAGGGAATTGAATGCACAATCAGAAAAGAAAGTCGTTCATTAAAACTATACACAATTCTCATAGTTGTTGACTCGGTTGCACGCGCGCCTATGCAGGGTATGCAGCAGTTTAATGGATCATTTGGATGCAACTGGTGTCTTCACAAAGGTGAATGGTTTCAAGGCAATATGAGATATCCAATTTCAACAGATATAGAACCAAGAACAATGGAAAAAATGGTAGAATTTATGACAACTATATCTAACGATGAAACTGGTTTGAAACATTATTTTGGTGTTACAAATGTTACCCCCATTCATAAATTTAAAGTATTTCGATGTTGTAAATGGATTTGTGCCTGATTATATGTACTGCTTTTTGGCCGGTGTTGGGAAACAAGTTGCTGAGTATTTTTTTAACTCTATGTTAAATGAAGAAATTATTTTGTTGGACACGTTCTTAAAAAACTTTAAAGTTCCTAAGCAATTAGCTCGCTTACCTAGGCCCATCTGTGATATAGGAAACTGGAAAGCAAAAGAATGGGAAAATTTTATATTGTATTATAGTCTTCCTCTTTTTAAAATGGTTTTAAAAAAACAAGAAATAGATTATTGGAATTTATTAATAAATAGTTTATTTATTTTATTAAAAATTAATATCACAAGTGCTGAATTAGATAATGCTGATGAAATGTTGCACAAGTTTAACATTCAGACTGAACAACTTCTTACTAAAAAAGCTATGACTGTTAACGTTCATCAGTTGCTACATTTGTCAACAAGTCTTTTGAATTGGGGTCCTCTATGGTCCCATTCAACATTCCCTTTTGAATCAGCAAATCACCATTTACTGACAGCAATACAGTGTGCTAAGGGCGTTAATTTACAAATTGTACGCTATATTAATTTTCAGCACTGCATTAAAATTTTAGATAATGCTATTTATCCATACGCTTCACCAGCAATTACAAATTTTTGTTCAAATTTAACTGGAAATAATATTCAGAAAAGTTTTACACCTTATATAACGTATTTAGTTAATACATTATAAACATTACAATTATTTTTTAACATAATTATTATTTAATATACTTTATTATTTTCAGGTAACACAGTAGTGCTAGATGATCAAATTTTAAACAGATTCAAATTACCTGTTCAATCAACCAGTTTTTATTCAAGGGCTGTCATAAAACAGTGTTTATATGCCTCTAGTAAGAGAAAAAATATACGTTCCAACAATAGTTTTTGCCAATTATTAGATGGTACATTTTTAAGGATACAATATTTTTCAGTCAATGCAGAAACAGGCGAAGAATTTACCTTATGTAACATCGTTAAAATTCAGAAGAAAATTTCTCATTCTTTCTTTTTAGTTAATTCAATAGATGATAATATTGAATTATTAAATACTAAAAATATATGTAGGATTTGTGTTTACTTGACAACAAGAGACCATTCTTACATTTCCATTTTACCTAATTTGTATCATTACTAATAAATATTCAGTTATACATTTTTTTTAATGATAAATAAATTAAAATAATTTTTTTCCTTCCTGTCATGAAACGTACTGAAGTCAAAAGAATGATAAATAACAATAATTATAAACAAAGTTTCATTTATTAATTTTTTTTTTAAACTCACGTGATTATCTCGTGATTTTATCATGTGATACTCACATGATTCTCATGTGATTCTCACAGCAAAATCCTTCATGATTCTCACATGATTTTCATCTGATTCTCGCGTGAGAATTACGTGAGAATTACGTGAGAATCATGTGAAAATCATGTGAGGATCACATCATTCTCATGTGAGTTTTTTCAGTTCTGTTTAAATCTGTTCAGATTCTGTTTAGATTGCTTATAAGTAAGTCATAATAAACCTTTTTTTCGCCATGAATATTTGCTTAAACAAAAATGTATTAATTACAATTCTATTTCAGGTCTATTCAACGACTATCTAAAGTCGCTTAATATAAATGATGATGATAGATCCACCGAACTGTTGAAGGCCAAAGGTTCGTTACGGTATAAAATACGTGATCTACAAAGAATAGCTAAAAGAGATCAAAATAATACGTTACGTAATAGAGCAAGTAGGCGAGCCAAAAAAAGGCTTAGATATACAGATAATTGAATTAAATTCAGAAGAACTGCTTATTTAATTTTACTTAAAATATATGTAAGAGAGATAACTTATTTAATATATTAAAAAATAAAAAACAAGAAAGTTTATTACTTTTATAGTGTGAAAAGTAAATTGTAATTTTTACTTTATTTGCCCTTTGTTCAGATATATCTGTTGATTATTTATTTATAATTTCTTTATTACTTTTATTTATTTTTATTTTGATAAGTGTGTATATATATATATATATATATATAAGAATCTAAAAAAAAAAAAAAAAAAATTATGATCACGCGATTATCGCGTGATTATTTGTTTGAATTCGTCGCGCGATTATCGCGTGATTTTCGCGTGATAATTGCGTGATTATTTTTAGTAGGGCCAAGTTTCAGTACATACTATAATACTCGTTTTTACCTTTAGGTTGTTGATAAATATTAATAGTTCGTTGTAATTTGCGTTAAGACTTCTAATATTTATGCATAGTATTAACTTATTATTTAGATTAAAATACTTGTTAAGTTGTGTCAGATTTTCTGCCGTGTTTTCATTGTGTAAAGTATAGTTTAATAAATCTATGTCCACTATCTATTTGAAAATTTTGTGTAATGATATCAGCCGATTGAATTACTTGATGAGGCATTCGGTATTTTAGTTTTCCTAATTACCGGTTGCCGACTGAAGCATTGTTCTTTATTATTATTTAACTTACCAAAATATCGTTAATGAGTTGGCTGAATTGGATACTCAACCATTTCAATGTACTTTTTAATTCTACTTTTTAATATTTCGCATTGCTGGCTGTCTATGGCACTGTGATCAGTGCTAAATTTCGTATTATATTTAAGATTATGATATTCACAATTGGCACATTTATGAATGTTACTATTGTACTCTAATGGTGAATGGTCTCCTGCACATTTATAACAAGTGACTGTATTTGTGCATTTTTTGTATCCGTGGCCGAATTTATCACACTTTGGACAAGGATTCGTATTTATATGATCAAACACTTTGCAGTTTTGATAACCCACAAACACTTTGTTGAAAATATTAGTAATTGCCTAATATTTTGGACAAAAAGTGTCTACAGTAAACTTTTATGTAATTTTTTTCAGAAAAGTGATCCGATACATTTGAAGTGCAGGTAATGAAGAGTATTATTGAGAAAAAAGCTATGGCAAGTGGACGAATAAATAAAAATATTAAATGTTTTTGATGGAACAATACTGAAGGTAAAGAACACTGTTTGGATCTTAATAATGAATAAATAACTTAAATTGTGCGAGTAGTTAAAGTGTAAAATGTTCCAGCAATCAAAAGTGATGAATACAATTGTTATACCTATTATACTGGAAAGTGTATTTTTTTCAATTTAACCCAGGCTGGCCCCCTTGACCAAAAGTGAAAAAAAAGGATTTTGGCCTTTGATTGTTAATTTAAATGAATTATCCCCAAAATTAAGACTTAAATACATTTTATTATGCGGCATTCTACTTGTGCGAGTAGTTAAAGTGTAAAATATTCCAGCAATCAAAAGTGACGAATACAATTATTGTACCTATTGTTATGTCATGAAAAAGGGAATGAACTATTCCATTTAATTTTAATAAAACTGGGTGGATTCACCGTAATATTGGTCGAATATTCACTTACTTTAATCGGCTCCTATACCGCTCATTTTATCGACTGTATTAGACCTAGCAGAGATTGTTCACTTATGCTGTTTAGAATTAATTATACTCGAATTGATCAATTTTTATAAAATTATATGTAACAGTGGAGAACAAGATTTTGTCTTTGTAAATTAAATTATTAAAACTTTTACGTACATGCAGTTGGTAATGTAGTATTCTGATCTTTGGTTAATGCTACATTGGAATTACACCACTTTTTACGTGTCTGACTACATACTTCGTGTTCTTTATAGTCTGTATACAAAGCTTTTTTATACCTTGTTGGTCGTTGGTCAATATCAGAACTGCAGCTTGTACTATCAGTACTACTTTTAGTATTTACATCGTTACTGGAACTCTTCTGCATAATTAAGAATTGCAAGATAATTTATATACGATCTGAAAAATGACATAAAAATTATAATTATATAAATAAATATAGGTTTAATTTGATTAGGTTGTACATGATATACAAGTATAATCCCTGTTAAAAAAAATAGATTGAAATCGATTCAGATAAATATGAATTTTTACATTCCAAATTGATTAAAAGCTATTGAAAGAAATTATAATGTTTTACTGTTTTTCTCTACATCTAACATTTTTAATGGGATATTAATCTAAATTAAATATAAAAATTGGTGCTCACATTCACTATTTAAATCGATTTCAACTTATATTAACTTATATTTCATGAAATATATAATACTTCATAATAGTGTTTATAAATAAATTTAGGTAAAAAATTATAGATTATAAACTTCTACTTCCTGAATACATGAACTGTAATTATTACTACTGCAAGGAAAAACTGAATATTCATTCATTACGTACATGTAAATAATACATATACACAAACCGAGGGGTCTTTAAAATAATTTTTATGAATTCGCTCACAGAAATCGTTGAAATCGCTGACATCCAGTGAAATCCCGAAATCAGTTAGATCGCTTAACCGTCGCGAGCGAAGTCGCGAGAGCGCATTAGATAGCTACAGTGATCGTGTGGCGCGGCCATCGATTGCGATTTCGGAGAATTTCTTCCGGGCGAACAGTTGCGTGTTTTGACGGGCGAAACAAAACAACTGTAGAAAAAGTGCCATTTCTTTTTCAACTGTCAAACAGTGAGCATCTCGTCGCATCATGAGTTGATTTAATGCTACGAATTTTTTACTGCAAGGGTGAATTCATTAACTACAAAGGTGAGTGTATTTTAATAGTTTACTAATTCGTAGTTGAGATTGTATCTTTTTTTTTATTAGAATATAAAATATCTAATCTTAAAAAAATCGATAATGCGAATCATGTACGTGTTTAGCTTTTTTCTAAAATTCATTTATAGTATAATACTCACTTAAAATAAATTGCTGAGTAATTTTGATTTTTTTTGTGTGGCCCAGCTTGCTAGTTATTATCGACTCCTGTAATTTATCAATATGGAGGATCTGAGGGATGATTCTGTCAATACAAATATGGAGTCTCATGGAAATATATAATAAATAATCTTAAAGATTTAGACATTACAGTTCTAGGTATTTTATCAGACGTTGATCCGCGGTTAAAATATTATAATGCTACAGTAAATACAGATCTTATCTTTTTACAAGATACTGTGCTCATCGGTACTAAATTGAGAAACAGATTACTAAAGCCATCAATAGTACTACCAATGGGTGATTACATTGTGTCACAAAGTCATTTAAAAATACTTTTAAAATCAGTATCTAAAGACAAGCACTGTTTATCTGAAAAAGATATTTCGGTAAAGGGCAAAATGAATTTTGCATCCGTAGAAAAAATAAGTCATCCATGCATTTTAGATCTTTTAAAAATGCATGTACCGGATAGTGCAACTACGATATCCTATTTAAAAGTTATTCACATGTTTCTTGAAGCCTTTTTATCTAAAGAGCCTAATTTATTAGAGGACATGTCCGTACTTTGTAATATTCAAGACACGTTAGATTTAAAAAAATACAACAAAGACGAAGAACTTAAACCAGACAGTTCATTTATTTGTATTAAGGACAATGTAAATAATAATTTAATAGTTCGCAAGTCTTCCATAGGTTGGCTGTTAAATCAAAATAACTTTACTTTAAGTAGCGATCGATTACAAAGAGTAAAAGACTATTAATTAGATAAATTAAAAAGACAAAATCGAAAACACGATGTAAGTTACGCAAAAGTATGCGAAGAAATTGCCGTTGGTGATTACTGCCTATTTAAACGATTAGACCAAAGCTCTAAATGTTACGTAGGACTGATTATTAGTTTTGCGTATATGTCGGGGAAATTTTGGAAGAGTACCGAGTACCAGAGGCGTGCTGGCCATATAACCCAATCACCCACGGGTCGATCCCTCTGTAGGGCCGGTTGGCCAGCCAGGTTTGACAAAAAGAAATTAAAATAAAACTTCTATGTTCACCTACTAACCCCACACGTAGCTAGCTTTAAAAATTAAACATAAATAAATATCTTAAGTTTCAAAGGAATATTTATTAATAAATACATAAATATAAATAATTGATTTTTCTAATAACAGTTTGCGTAATAAATTATTGCGTTATCCAAATCTATCAATAATTTGGTCAGTTGTTAGTAAATATAACACCTCTTTATCAACCGACATAATCATGAAAGTGTCCAAGTGCTCTTGCGTTAAGGTACTTCGTAACCTATTTTTTATGTATTTTAATACCGAAAATGTTCTTTCGCAGGAAACTTGTGTGATTGAAAGAGTTAACAGATGCTTATACGCTTTTGAAAGATTTGGATAAGCGCATTGATACAAATTATATTTGTACAGAACTTTGTAGCAACAGACGATGCAACCATTAAATTTGTCTTTTTTGCAAAACATACTCGCATCTGCAATATTTTCTTTGGTCTTAATGCATTGTTTGGCATCGTAAGTGAGATCACGTTCTTCATTGTTTATCAAATTCAAATCATCTTTAATTTCTTTGTCAATTAAATCAAAGTACTTACTCGGTAAATATTCGTCTTGTAAACTAGTTTTTAATTTCTCCCATTTATTACTGAAATCTACAAGTACTTCAACTAATGAATCTCGAGATACATGCGGATAATAATGATTTATTTTTCAGTAAATAGTTTTAAGGCTCCAGAAGGTACTTCTAATTTTATGTTCTCAAAATTTCTTGGATGAAAATAATTAATATCGTTGAAACGTACTTTAAAGCTTTAACGTACACTTCTACTTTAAATTTGTTTCTAAATTTTCAATAGGTTCGTCAGTGCACATTTCACCATCTAATCTTTTCTTTTTTCTAATTATAGTCACTTTGAAAGTTGAAGAATTTGCCCACTGAACAAAGGGTACCCCCCGTTAGTATAGTCGAATTGCCCCCCTCCCGGGATCGGGAAACTAAGTTTATAGGCTGTAACGGGGCTGTTCTTTTGACCTATTATCTCGCGGAGGAGACATTCCTCCGCAAGATGGGTGCAATGGGGCACGTGCGAGTGCCCCTCGAGGTCCTTACCTCGGGGTGCGCGCGAGCACCCGACGGCGAACACACGTCGCCGCGGCCCGTCTACAACGCGAGAGTACGCCTGTACTCTCGCTTTTCGTACTCGCGTGCTAGATGCGAGCGCGTCCCTCGCGCTCGCGTACTGTCCGTCCCTTGGACAGCTGATGCCGGTCGCCCAGCTCTACGATAGAGTGGCGGTATCCGGGAGGTTAGGGATGAGGAAGGTTTGCCGAGTAGTCCCACGGAATACTCGAGAGAATGACGCGAACAAGTAAAAATCAAGTCGGGGGCCTTTATTGCCTCCGTAAAAGAAATTACAAATGTCCGCGTCCCGGAGAAGTTAGTAGATGTCGGGCGCGCGAGCCGAATGCTCCGAACGCGCCCGAGTGTAGCCGAGCGGAGTCGCGCGTGAACGCTAACGCGCGCGCTCCTACGAATTCTCGGCCGCACCGAGAATTCGCCGGCTGATCGCGCGGTCTGCACGGGCCGCTTGCCCGTTCCACGCGATGTACAACAAATTCGGCCTCGAGCCCGTGCTCGAGGTCTCAATGCCGAATTACGCAGCGGCTCGACTACGAGAGCCGCGACTCCCGCCGCACGAGAGTCCGCGATCACGAACTACGGAGAGAGAGAAAGAACGGGGAAAACGCTCCCCGCGTTCGACGAACTAAGGTTTCCGCTCGAGAGTCGAGGCGCTCCTCGACTCTTCGCCGGTACGCGCCCGCACTCGCTACAAAAGTCGGGCGGTACTTACAATTGTAGCAGCTTTGGCTCGTCCTTGGCTGCTACCTCGAACGCTCGTCTCTCGACGCTCGCCTTCTCGGGATTTCTAGTCGCTCTCCGGGTCGCACCCTGATCACGCGCGCACACGCGTCCGTCGTCCTCGACGGCTCGAGAGAATCTCCCGAGCTTCCAAAATGGCCGCCGCTCCCGCGCGCCGCGGCCTAACTCTCTCCCTCGCCGCGAAGGCTCGCGACGGAGCGCAGGTACACGACAGTACCTCGCGTCACACCCTCCTCCCAGACGCCGTTAAGCTATGACTTTACGGCCTCTGCTACTCTTCGCGAGCCAATCCTCCACAGGTTGGGGATTAAGGGATGGGGGAGAGGTAAATGAATTCTACACGAACTCCATCGTTGTTTCGTAAATCAAGGGCACGCAGGGCCGCCTGCTGCCGCTTATAATCGGCGTCCTCTTGTCGCCGGCGGCGGACCCTCTCTTGACGGGCCTCCTCGAGGCGCCGCTGTTCCTCCCGGAACTGTCGTTGGCGGTCCTCTTTGGCGGCTTGGAGGCGCTCCGTTTCCGCCCTCCTATTTTCCCGCGCCAGGAACTCGTCGGCGTACGCGCCGCGGGAGGCTTCGATGCCGGCCCGCTGCGCGTACACCTCGGAGAGGACTGGGGAGCTCCGAAACTCCGCCAGGACCTCTTCCTCCACCGTCTTCTCGAACTCGAGGATCTCCAGATGAGCATCGTCGAGTTCGCCTACGATCCATTGATAGGCGCGGACCTTCTTGTCGAGGCCCTGCCTCAATTCTTCCCACCGCTGCAAGGCTGTCATCGGTCGCTGATGGGGGAGGGCGCTCCTCCTGACGCCCTCCTCCTCCACGGTCGCCGCCGGGCGTACCCCGTCCACTGGTACTGGGGCGTGTACGCGGTGCAACGAGCGAGTAGCCTCCGGGCTACACGCGTCGTCGGAGGTGTGGGTAGCCTCCTGGCCACTCACGTCGTGGGAGTTGCGGGCGGCGTCCTCGCCGCTCGCTTCATCGCGGGCGACCTCCTGGTCGCTCGCAGCGGGTGAAGCGGTCTCCCTGCTTCCCTCTTCGTCGCGGGCGACCTCCTCTTTGCTCGCGCTCGGTTCCGGTGGGCTTGGCGGGGATTGGGGCCTGTCCCCAATCTCCTCCGCCCCCTCGGGGGTCCCCTCCAGGGTGCCCCCAACCGGTATCTCGGCGACCTCCTAGACATCCGTGTCCTTGAGGAGGAGTCGGGCGACTCCTTCCTCTACTTCGGGTTGCTCCATCTAGGAAAGGGACAGAAAGAAGAAAAGGATTTTGAAGAATGGCTCTCAGAGTTGATTCTCTCCTATAAACCGTGTTTTCGGTCGCGTCTTACGCTTTGGCCGCGCTGGCCTTATTTTTGGAACCGGGTGGACGACCCGGTCCTCGCTTACCCGTCACGCTTCTCGCTTGCGTGACGGTGTAGGACGCTTTGTAGGACGGTGTGGGACGCTTGCCCGCTGGCGCCGCTCTTCTTCTCATCAGCCTCTGCTGATGGAGTCGTGGGCGCATCCACACGACTCCCGCCTTCCCCCGGAGGTCGGGCGCTGGTCTCGAAGTCCTCTTCTTCAGCAGGAACGTCTGCGCCGGGGATGTATGTCTTCATTTGTTCGGAGTGGATCGGACGCACTGTCCGTCCACCTTGGTCACGCAACGCGTAAGTGTTGCTGCCCAAGATTTCCGTAACTTCGTACGGCCCTGCAAAATTCGGAGCTAGCTTCATTATCGCCCATACTACAGCGAGACACACTCTCTCTGTCACGCTGTAGTTCCTCTCGGCAGGTGAGAGGACGCGGCTGGCGAACTCCAGTGCTCGCTCATTGCCGTCTTCAAACTGAAGTAGGACTGCTCCGATTCCCGAGTCGCTTCGCATCCGTATGCACAACAAACTCGTTATTGAAATCAGGGTGTTGCAGGACTGGTGCGGAGGCTATAAGAGCCTTTATCCGCTCGGATGCGGAGTGCTGTACTTCAGGCTACTCAAACTTACGCTCCTTCTTCGTTAGTTGCGTAAGTGGTTCGGCAATTGTGGTGAGGTTGTTCAGGAACCTCCTGTACCACGATGCCATGCCCAAGAAGCGTCTTAGCTGCTTGACGTTCTTGGGCGGCGGGTACTCCAGTACCGGCCTTATCTTTTCTGGGTCAGGGCGGAACCCGTCTTGGTTCAGCACTACACCCAGGTATTTCACTTCGCATTGGCAGAAGTGGCTTTTCTGTCGGTTAATCGTTAGGCCCGCCTCTCGTAGGCGGCCTAAGATTTTGCGAAGGTGTTCGAGATGCTCCTCGAACGTTTTCGACATTATGACGACGTCATCCAGATATGCGAATGCGTTGTCTTCGCAATCTGGCGTGACGACCATGTCGATTAGGCGCTGGAAAGATGCTCCTGGCCAAATGGCATTTTCTTGTACTGGAAGTGGTCCATTCCCGGTACAGAGAAAGCTGTTATTTCTCTGGATGCATCGTCCAGAGTTACTTGATGGTACGCGTTGCTAACGTCCAACGTTGTGCAAAACTTTGCCGCTTTGGCCTTGCGGAAAGCCGCGTCCATCCGTTTTGCCGGATATCCGTCCGGCGAAACCTTGAGTGTATTGACTTTTCGATAGTCAATACACATCCGGTATCCACCACCGGATTTCTTCACCAATACTACCGGGCTTGACCACGGGCTCGTAGATGGTTCAATGACGCCAGCGTCCAGTAACTTTCGGACCTGCGCGTGCATTTCAGCCTCTATTACCGGTGAATACGGGTAATATCGCTGTTTGATGGGGCGAGCATTTCCCACATCAATTGTATGGGTCATCCACGTGGTGCACCCGAGTGTGGTCGGCTCCGTGCCGACCATTTCGTGCACAAGTGCCTCGACTTGTGCTCGTTGCTCCTCGGTCACATGGCCTAAGCCTACTGCACCGATCTGAATCATGTTAACCTCTCTAACTGATGCCAGCTGGAGCTCCACGCTAACGTTGTCGTCCACTAACGTCAGCTAGTTTGATCGCGGATTGTGTACTGAGCCGAATGCCCGCATGAAATTCGTGCCCAAGTAACAATCTGCGTCCAGTGCAGAGATGATCTACACTTTGATCTCCCTGCTTATGCCCCCTATCCTAAAGGGAAGGTAAGCACAGCCTACGATTGGACTCGTGCTACCATCAGCGAGCTTCGCACCTGCATGCGCGCTTGGCATAAGTGTTCGGCCGCATGCAGTTATCAACTGCAGGCCGATCGGTCCCATCACTGTGACCGATGCGCCTGTGTCGTACAGCGCGCGGAAGTGGAACCTTTCCACTTCCACCTGTAACCACCATCTGGTTTCCAGGTTTTCCTCCACCGGGAGGTTGATTCCGGAGCTTCCTGACAAGCTTCGGTAGCGTTCGGGGAAGTAGTTGAGTGCCCTACTTCCCCTGTTGCTCGTTTTCCGGCGAGCAATTAGGGCATTTTGCTCGGATTACGCCTTCTTTGTTGCATCCGAAGCAATGAATGGGATCCTTCTTCTGCCCGTTTTTCTGGCTGTCCTTCCCGCTGCCACTGCTATTCTTCGAGTTGCCTTTTCCGGACTGGCCATTTTTGTTCGCCGAGGAGGAGGCACCCTTGCTTCCCCCTCCCTGCCTTTGTTTGTTACTTTCGCGGAAAGCTTTCACTAGCTCTCCGCTAAGTTTCGTTAATAGGTCGGCCATCTCTTGCCGACCTATCCCGGATATAGGAGCATCGGGCTTCTCCTGTTTGTCCGGTGTTGCGGCATCCGTTGCTGCAACTTTTACCGGGGAAGACGTCCTTGTCTTTCCGCTCTGCGGTTTGTATGCCGTCTCTGGCATCACCGCCTTAGTCGGAGGGATTGGCGTCCTGTCGCCCTTCTCCCTATCTAGGATGTATTCTGCTTTCACGCACTGATCAACTAGATCATCTGTGCTATTGCAGGTTTCTATCCTGACTATCCTCTTGATCTCTGGGAGAAGGTTCATGTAAACCTTCTCGATGTCTTGAGGTTTGGTCATCCTCGGGGATACCTCACGTAACATGCTCTCCATGCATGTCACGTAATGGCTGCTGGTTTCTCCGTTTTGCTGGAAACGACGCCTGATGTCGTCTCGTAGGCGCTCTTGTCTGTCATGGGCGCAGCCCCATCTGCGCCGGGTGGCTCGACAAAAGTCTGACCAAGTTCGCCAGTCGCTGCTGTGGTTTCGATACCACATACTCGCAACGTCTTTTAGGACACACGGGAGCGACGCCAGCATGTCGCTCTCGTTCAGTTTTGCCGCTCGGGCATTGTCCTCGAAACTTTTAAGGAAAGACTCCACGTCTTCTCCTTGTTTAGCCGAGAATGAGACACTCCATTGACTATCTATTCGGCTGGGGTCCTCGTGACCACTGCCTGTGCGATTTAATTCGCTTGTGGAGGGACCGATGTGCTCTCTCGTCCTTCCGTTTGTGAAATCAGTCCACGTTCTGATTTCACGCGGGAGGATTCGCCGTTGCGCGTTCTGAATGGTGTGCGCGCCATTCAGTGTTTCGTTGATTCCAGGCACGTCTATCGCATACGTCTCCTGGAATCCAACGCGCGGTGTCGATTGCGACGGATTTATGTATTCCGCTTGCGTGTCGACGTGTCGGCCGTCAATTCTCGTGCTTGACATTGTCGGCCGTTGCTGGTCCCTTTCGTGGGCCAGCTGATCGACTCTCAACGTGAGAGCCGTCAGTGTCCTCGCCTGTGTAATACTCGTGTTTAACAGGTTGTCGTATTTCCGTTCGATTGCTCGAACGGCTTGCTGGATCTCTCGTAGCAGAGACTCCACTCTCGACATCTGGTCTTGAGATGACTGACTATCGTCGTCAGTCTCGCTATCTTGGCCATTTTCGTTATCTGGCCTTGATGGCGGTGTGCGATTTGGCTCCCTATTGCCAACTACTCTATCGCATTCAGAATGGCAGATTATGCTATTCTGGTAAATTGAGAGAGGGTGAGGACGGCCCTTCTCATAATTTTCGTCCTGAATCGTAGTGGATATCTTGTCCATGCAAATATCCTCGATGAATGACTTCCTCAGTGATTCACGGACTATGCGTAACTCCTCCTCGTTTGAGGAGTTACACGCCTGAAAATCGGCTGCGATATAATTACCCTGCAGCCAATTGTACAGACGGTGACGCTGCACGAAGTAGTCGCCGTCTGTTCTTAGTCCGAGTTGCTGGATCGTCTCTTCTAGCTCCTCAACTGGGATCGCCATCAGCCACTGCTGGACGTCCCTTTCCGTTGGTTCTTGCTTGTACTCCATCTTCACCTGATTGAGTACAGGCCTGCCCTCTATCCCAAAAACACGAAAAAAATTGATGGGACGGCCCTTTCGGTTGGCGGCGCAACCACCCCTAACGTGTAGTGTGAGATTCTCTCTGAAACACGTCTTAGAGAATTTCTACACGACTGCCTACCGTTTGTAGCACAGTCGCGTTTGAACTGCGTAAAAAAACTCTATTTATTTAACGCGTCTCTATTTGAAATTCTCGCTGACTAATTCAGCGAGAAAACGAATTTTCCTCGAAAACTTTCGATTTTCGAGGTCAATTTGAATGGAAAAAAATTCTCCTTAGAATTTTCTCCTAGACGTGTTTCTCGTGTTAGTAAATTACAATCCTTGTAAATTACATATGTTTGCTAACTAGCCAACACGAGAGTTTCCCAATCGAAAATACGAATTCTTGTTTTTGTTTTTGCTTCCGGGTTGTTAAAATTCCGAGTTTTCACTCAACAGCTGCCCGATACAGAAGCAGGTCACGGCTGCGACTGTATGCTGTTGAATGATTTCCGAACACCCCGTGTGTTCGGTGATTAAAAGCTTCTGAATGGAAGCAGGGTACGGCTGCGACCGTTCGCTTATTTAATCAGAATTTGGAACTTTCCGTGAGTTCCAATATCGCAAAGTCTCAGAACAGGAGCAGGGCACGGCTGCGACTGTTCACTTTGCGAATTCACTCCAGGAATTTAACCCAAAGTAAAAAAAAATTTTTGACAGGCGCAGGTTACGGCTGCAACTGTCTGAACGAATTATTTCTCCGAACACGAATGAAAATCAAAAAATTTAATTTCCTTCTGAATCCTTTTGCAAAAACAAAAGAAATCGTCTTTTCGCACGTTCCTTCCGCCTGAAGGAACGTTCTCCGCCACGCGAGATTCTCTCTCTCCACCTAAATCTACTAACGGAAAAATCCCCTGATTTTTCCTCCCTCAATTTCCTAAAGGAAATTTTATTCTAATCCTACTTCACGAACGCTACAGCTTTTTTAGACAAATCAATACCGTCGGTACTACAATTAGAGATTTCCAGCGGATATATGCGCTGTACGAGCCGTTTTAATATGCCCTCGCTTGTTTTTATAATGACAACACGAATTTTTTCGTCTCTTCCCTCAATGAGCTCTTCTATCCGCGTTAAGGGCCAATCTATTCTCTTACAGTTATCGTCGCCAACGAGAACTACATTACCTACATTAAGTTTACGCGATTCCTTAGAATGTCCCTTTATTACGAGTCCGCTCAAATATTCTTTACGAAAACGATACCTTAAATGTTCCATTAATTCTTGTTTGTACTTATATCTAGATTTAAGATCAATTTTATCAATAACATCCAGATCAGATGTTTCTGAATTTACTAAATCACGCAGAAACATCGCAGGCGTGAGTGGTTTCAAATCGTTTGTTTCGTCAGAAACATATGTCAAAGGACGAAAGTTTAAAGTATTTTCACAGTCGCATAACACGGTACATAACTCTTCGTACGTGAGACATGCTCTCCCTAATACTTTTCGTAGAATATTCTTTAGCATACCTATCAGCCAATCCCACCATCCTCCCCACCACGCTGCGGTAGGTGGGTTAAAACGCCATTCTGTTACGTCGTAAAAAGAATAATAATAAGTAAAGGAACGAGGGCAAAAGTGCAGAGTAATAATGAATGAAAAATAGTGACCACGATTCTTTTTACGACATACCAAAATCCGTAAAGAGGTAGAAACTATAAAAAGAATACAAAAGGCAATAAAAGAGATGAGGAAGGCTTCCCCACGATACGTCCATATATGGAGATATTTAGAGACAATTCGTAAACGAAAGCTAATCAATACCCCGGAATCAAACGTACCGCGCAAACCCATTTCTCTAAAAATAAGGCCTCAGAAGTGGCTCCTCGGAGGAATTTTATTTTTCTCAAATTGTCAAGTTTGACTAATTTATGATCGAATTCTAACGTAAAGGAACAAAGCCCACCGACACTGTGTCCAGGGACATATGCACCAAGAGCGTGTCACACATCAGCGCGAAAACAGATTAGTCACGCCCGGATTTCGGACAAGAAATGATCATAAACTAGATTAGCCGAATTTTTCCAAGAATCGAGCAAAATAAGTGCACAACACCGGAAATCACCGGAGGTGCCATAAAGGAGTATAAAAGCCCGAATCTAAGAAGAGCTATGGTTCAGTCGTATCGAGTCTATACAGCACGTAATTATCGTCCACACCAGCCAGATCCGCGAAGCTAACCGTCTACACAGGGACGAGCCGCTCCGAGCATTACGAGAGATAGCCCGCTGCGGACTTGAGATCGGTCGACCCGATCAGGCTGCCGGTAAAGTGCCGGGCCAAGGCAACGGCCTATTCATTAACATTTGAGGGACGAGGAAAGCAGCAGAGACTCCAACACCGGGCTAGGCGACTGACCCACCGACGCAACCAAGGAAAGCTGCCGTCCGGAGTCAACATAAGTGGAACGAGAGAAAGAGAGAGAGAAAGCGAGGAAACGAACGATCATCGACACCTTCGGCTCGGAGTAACAAGGGACAGAGGGACCCGCCGCGACCTGCCGTAACCAGCCGACCCAACCCATTGTATCCAAGAATCTACGCATCTCATTTATTGCGAGGTACATGAATTAATTTTAGAGAGAATTAACTTTAGAACATTGCGTCTTGCGTTCGAAAATTGTGTAATCATTGTAATTCCACTTGAAGTTTTCAATCATTAAAATTTATAATCTTGGAAACTGTGTGAACCATATTAATTTATTTTCCCGAATAAATTTAGCCTATATTCCTTATCCTGGACGTAACAATTCGATGCGATGAGCGCAACTGTATCGAGAGATAGTCTCCCAGTTAATTTTTTCGAGCGAAATAAAACGGCGAAAACTAGCCAAAAATTCTCGTGTCGACAAAGATGTTACAAGTTCCAGCTGTACCGCACGGTACACGGCGCATGTATACAAGCATATCCAGGCCTTCTGTTGCTCGCGTAAAAATAGTGGTTCCGCAAAATCCACTCCACTGATCTCGAACACCGCAGCGTCTTTAACGCGGCTTAATGGCAAAGGGGCTGGATTTACTTGCATTGGTTTAACATTAAATCGTTTACATTTAACGCATTTTGCAATTACGGCTCGAATTGTTTTCCTATTTTTGAGTATCCAAAATTTCTCTCGCAATTGACACATAACGCTTTGCACTCCAGTATGACACATATTTCCGTGCGTTTCTTGAATAAGTAATTTGACGACATTATCTTTATTATTTAAAACTACCGGAAACAAAAACGAAAAATGGTCATTACGCTCAGAGATTTTAGTTTTTTAAACGGATCAAGCCATCAGTATGTACAAAAGCATCTAATTTAGCCAGACCATGATCTTCATCGAACTTAAATGATTTCTGTTGAATGAACTTTAAATATTTCAATTCGACTTGCTGTATTTCTCTGTAGGTTAATCTTTTATCATTGTTACAATTAATATTACGTTTGAAATTAACAAATTTCATAATAATTGCGAAAAATCTGATTAGTTTAGTGTAAGATGAAAAGTGTTCTACTATTTTGATATCGGTTTCACTTTCTTTAGTAAACATACAAATTTTGACTGACCTTTTTAATTCACTTTGAATTTCTTTTTCATCGCAATTACCTGTTTTATTCGGCCAACTATTTTCATCGCCATAAAGCCAATCTAGCCCCTCCCACCAACGAGAGTTGAGCAGCTCCTTGGCTTGACAACCGCGCGATGGAAGATCAGCGGGGTTCATTTCTCCCGGTACATATCGCCACTCTCCGTTTCTGGTTAAATTTCGAATCTTTCGGACACGGTTATAAACATAAGTACCTCATTGACTATCGCGATTTACCCAAGCGAGCACAGTAGTCGAATCCGACCAATAAAATACAGATATATTTTTGTAATCTAAGCTATCTATAATTTCGCGCGTCTGTCTGCTGCCTATGGACGCGGCCAAGAGCTCTAAGCGTGGAATAGTCACTTTCTCGGGAGCTATTCTTGATTTCGCAGCTACAAATCGTATTTTGATATCCTTTTCTGTTTCTATACGTAAAAACGATACCGTAGCATACGCAGCTTGACTAGCAAAAGGTATGCAGCGAAATATTCCCCGTACCGAATTTTCTAGGAATAGCGATATCTTTTAAATAGAACAGTTGATTAAGCCAATCAAAAAATTTTCTTTCAGTGTTACTATCTACAGGTGAATCCCAGTCCGTTTTCAATTTCCATAGATCTTTAAGTAATAATTTAGGTAATAACGTTACTGGTGAAGTAAATCTAATGGGATCAAATACCCGATGCGCAACAGATAAAATCGTTCTTTTAGTAACAAAATGTACATTAAACTTATCTAAAATTGTCGGATTTATTCACAGAGTGTCCCGCGTTTTATTAAATAAAATTCCGAGTACTAAAGTAGTTTGTTTTTCACTTAAATCGTGCGAGAATTCCCATCCCCTTAAATCAAAGCTTCCCTTGTGCATGACTTCTTTTGCCGTGCGTATAAATAAATGCAACTCTTCCGAGGAATCGACACTTGTAAGACAATTGTCAACGTAAAAGCTCTTAGCTAATTTTTTAACTATTTCTGTCGACCACACACTATTATTTATATCCCGCAAAATATTTGAGAAATGTAATTCAAGCACTGCTCCTAACAAAAACGGACTGTAAGTAAGTCCAAAGACAACGCGTTTATGTCGAAACGATTTTAATTCTGCATTAACAAACCACAGAAAACTCAAAAAATCTTTATCTTTATCGTCGCGTACATCCACTATCAATAACCGCTCGAACAACTATTTGCTTCTGTTCGCGACCTATGTCGTATCGCATCAATTGAATTAGAGGAGACTTTTTATTTGTTTAAAAAATAAGTTTATTTAGTCACGAAGTTTCTTCTTCCGTTTTCAACAAGAGAGAGAGTCCTCAAAAAAGACAAATTCAAATTCAAACGAAAAAAATACGTTGCCAAGCAACTTTGACAACTTCCTTTTTTATATAATCTATAGTTTACAAATAAAAGAATTAATGACGATCGTTGAGAACTTCTTAAAAAAATTGATAACTAGTTAAACTGCTGTCTCGAATACTGGCCTGACGGCAGCAATAAACCCAAGGTGTCTATGTGCTTCGTTACTCTCTTCTTTTATGGGTCGTCGTCGTCCCGTGAAGAGAGAGAAGAGCGGCCCCGACTATTCAATAATAGTCGTGCACGCGGCCTTACAATACTTCGAGACTTCATAACAGAAAATTAAATATATATATACAGTTTTTAATTTTCTCAGCGAACGCCTATCAGGAACAGCTTCGTTTCCGAGTACAGTACAAGGCGCAACTTTAATAAACTCACGTTCGGAAGAACACTGAAGTTCGCGAGATTCTGTTCGGTAACTTGTTTATCCTCCGACTTTTCAACGGTATGATTTAAATTAGAGTTAAGCGAGGAATAAATTAAAATCACGTGTGTTTTTTTACACCAAGCGCAGCTTACTTTTACATGACAATCTTTCGAACGGTGTCCGCGTTTTAGACACTTAAAACAACAGCCGTTATCTTTAATAATCTTTTTCTGCGAATCTATCGATAGATTTTTAGCCTTTTCGCAAGTCGCGTTGTCATGATTTTCGCCACAAAAAATACATTTATAAACTTTCACCTCACTCGAATATAAATCGCTGGCCGTTGGTAAATTCTCCGATGATGTCGACTTTCCTTTGGTGTCCTTGTCTTTGTATCGTCGCTCGCTGCTGCTCTACATCAAAAGTCCGTTGACCGCCATGTGTACTCTTTCCTCATTTTCGACCTCCAGTTGAAGAAATTCTAAAAGTCGCATAAGTCGATCTTTGTTTTCAACGCCGTTTCCGGCCGCTTCTCCACTGGATATCATACGCTGCCAAATTCTTAGTATCTCCTCGGGCAGCGACGATTCCACGAGTGGGTAAAGCATCGTGGCACACTCTTTTGTTTTGATGCCAAGAGTCTCAAGGGCACGAACATGTGACGTCACTTTGTCATATATGCTACTGACACTAACCTTTTTCTCTTTGTTACTCGCGTTTTGTAACACCAATGAAAGAAGTTCACGTGTATAATGCTGAGAACTTTTCCATAATTCGACGATGTAGTTGGAAATTCAATTACATTTTTAGCTTTCGGCCCTTTTTCCATGGCTTGTTTTAGATAGGCAAGCTTATCTTCATTTGAAATATTGGCATCCTTATCTATTTTTTGAAAGTGAGACCAAAAATTTAACCATGAACTGATTTTTCCATCGAATTTCGAAATCTCCATTGTTGGCCTCTTCTTGGAAACGGATTCTTGGGTCGATGAACATTCTCGATGGCCGTTGCATACGTCGTTGTTGAGCTTGCACTATCTTGTATACCTAATAAACACATTTTCGCAGTCAAGTATTGTTCCCTGTATATTTCGTGAGATTCAATATATTTTTCGATGTTTTCTTCATTTTCGTTTGCCGAAATCAGCAATTCTACAAATTTTGTCGATACAATCTCGAGCTGCATCATCTTCGACTCTAATAATTGTAATACAACAAGCCGTTCTGTATGGGAAAAATCTTGGTTCTCGCACTTTTCCCGAAAACTGTTCAACAAACTCGTAAATGCCGAACGCAACACTTTTCGAGCTTTCTTTTCGTTGTCCATTTTTTTTTTAACACTTTTTCTTTTCGAATCGATAAAACAATTCCCCGCGTGGGTCCTGTCACGGTCGCCAAATGTTTTGTATAGGACCGGGCGAAGGGATAGCACAACAAACTCGAAAACAAAGTCCGTAAAAAGAAAAGATATTTTATTATAAAGCGTCTTGCGCGTGCGACAGTTCGTTGTGATCTGTTCTCTACGAGGCCCGCGCCACCTTCCGCGTTTCACACACACACACACACACACACGTAGTTTAGTGCGCGCCGTAACGCCCTCATCTGCGTTTAGAAAAATTAAATTTTTTACAAGATGGGTTTACATTTTTCACAAGCATTACTATTTCCTATTTTGCTACAATGAATTTCTTCCAACGTCAAAATTAACTCAAAGAATAAGCTGCTAAATGGCTCGCAAAAAGTTCCAAATATTTTTCGAAGAGACATATCTTTTGCCCACCATCTTGTTTCTCCAATTAAATTTAAGCCTTTTTTGGTTATTGCAATTTTTTCCCATATATCCATCCTTTGGTATGTTTCTGGCAAAAACGCTGCGATAGAGTTTAAGAGACCAAATGTTGTAGAAACTTGAGGAATACTATTAGTCGTATCACATATAACTAAATTTAATCGATGTGCATAGCACCAAATAAAAATTTGACCTGGTGATACCGAACTCAGCTAACTATTTAAACCATTATAAGCATCTCTCATGTTAGCTGCTCTATCAGTAGAGCATCCAATACAATTTTTTATATCAATACCGACTTTGTTTAATTTATTTTTTAATAATTCAAAAATCACTGATCCAGTACCAGAAGAACTTTTAACAACTCCAATCAAACGCTCAAGAACAATTAATTCTGGCGAATTTTGAACACATCTAATAATTATTGAAAACTGATCAGATACCGAAATGTCTTGGGTGGAATCAATTTGCAAGGAAAATATTTCAGCTTCTTTTATTTCTTTACAAATCTTTGATAAAATAAGTTATTTTATAACACTTAAAATGTTGCTACACGGGAAAAACAAAAACGTTGCGCTCACTGAAAACTTCAGTTAAATTAACCTGAGCGCTCGAGTAACTGAGACTCGTGTTAACGTAACTGTAAGCACTCAAGTAGATTTAACTGTAGTGATATACAGTAAGATTGCTTGATCACAGTCAAGTAAAATTAACTGAAGTCTCGCGTGAATTGATGATACCGTATATAAAAATGTGTATTAGTAATTTTTATAATAACTTTAATACCTTTATGTATATATATATTTGCTAATAGGGGTTTGTGGAGCCCGAGATACATGTGTAATTTAACAAGATATATTTTTAGAATTCTCATCATTAAACACGTTTCCATTACTCTTATTATAATATATCTTATTTCTTCGGAGTTATTTGAAAAATAAGAAAATAATCATGCATAGGTGATTATGATGCCCACGATTTTAATATAGGGGTTTATGGAACCCGGGCTCCATTATCTGCTGCAATATATGTACGTGTCCATTGAAACCGCCACTTTAAAAAAACTAGCGCATATACGCAAGTTAGGGTTCAATGAATAATCTTAACATTTCCAAGATAAAACACTATAATAGAGTACTGGTCATCAGTACAGTCTAAGCTTTTGATTTGTCATAGTACTGGCAATTAAGTAATATTGAAAACCATTGAATTCAGACATTTGAAAAAAAAAATCATTTTAAGTTATAAATGTAATAAATAAAATCAGTAAAATACAACTAAAAATATACAAAAAAATGTATTAAGTTTGCGAAATCCAGCTCTCGGCTTGCAGTAAGTAAATTTAACTAAAAGTTCCAAGCATTAGATTCCAAATAGCGACTCATGCATATTGCTAAATACATTCCAGCTCAAGAATGCTCCGCGTTTAATGTAAAGCATGTATTTAGCTTACGAAATCCAGTTCTCGATTTGCAGAAAGTAATTTTGGGTTACGAAACGACTCATGGATATTGAGCTAAATATATTCCAGCACAAGAAGGGATACTCTAATTGATATTATTTATGAAATAATTTTATTATTTCATAAATAATATCAATTAGAGTAATTTATTACATTATTATAATTAATTGTTACATTAATTATTAAATGTTTTGATTACACGAGCATACTAAGCAACAAAAATATATGTTATGGATAGATCATATAATTTATACATAATTTAAAAAAATACATGTAAAATAAACAAAAATATTAATCTTTTAATTATCTTAAAACAGAAACATTTTAACTTTTTAATTTTTTTATAATCTTTTAGTATTTTAATCATATAATATAGACTTCTATATTTGTAGTAGAAAATAGTACAAAAATAAAACGTATAAATTTTTAGAATATTTAAACTTTAGTAAAACTTCACAATTTGTTCTAATAAATGTTTAAGTTATTCATTACCCAATATATAGCTACTTTCCAGAAAACAGTTTTAACACATTTAACTAATATTTAATTATGTGAGGAATCACATATGTTGAAAATATGTATTTTATATAAACTGCAAAAAAATAAAAATAAAAAATTAAGTATAAATAAATAACGATATAAGTCGCCAAAGAAAATGATCTTCAACGCCATGAATTTTCTTTGATGTTCATTTTTTTTAAATGTGTAAGGGCTCATTTTAATCCTTGATAAATTATCATATTCTTTGGCAACTTACATAGTTATTTATTTACATCTAATTTACTAATTTTTTTTTACAGTTTATATAAAATACATATTTTTAACATATGTAATCGTTCACATATTAAAATGTTAGTTGAATATATTAAGACTTTTTTCTGCAAAGTAGCTATATATTGGTTAACAAATACCTTAAATCTGTGTTAATTTAAATATTCTTATTCCTTCGGCAGTAAAGCCAGGTTCGAATACTTTTGATGTCACGATTAAGAAACAGGGTTGGATTTTCTTTCTGCATATTTTTAATTTTGTCGCTACTTGGTGTCGACTCTTTCCCTGTCAAAAAACTTTTGAATATTTTGGTAGCTATAGCTACTTCTTTTTCTGACCACCTTACTTTTTTATTAGAATTTAAAGCTACAGTTGCAGTCTTCTTTCTTTCAATTTTTTGTTTACTTATCTTTCTTTTCTTTGATTCTGGTCCTTCTAATGAAAATTCGGGATCGTTATTATCTACAAAAATTTATGGAACATTTAATAAGCTGAAAAAAGTTGTTTAATTAAAAGTATTATTTATTACCCTTATTATCAGATTCCGTATTTTCGATTTGCTCATTCTCTGCACGTTCATGTGTAGATTCTATTGCATCTAAAAACAAAATAATTTTTTCTTATGGTTAAAGTATATTGAAAATATTCTTCAATAAGTCATATGTCGTCGCCTATAATTAAAAAAAGCATATTTCATAGAAACCCACAAAAAAAACACATTCAAGAGTTTCCCACAAAGAAACCCAGACGGCACCGGGGATTCAAATAGAATACCTTTCTTAAACAGGAAAAAGAATAGTAATTCTTTAGCAGATACGGATACAAAACGAAAGAGTTCCTTAAACGCTCTTTAGATCATCAAGTTATGTCAGCGGACTTGAATAACTAATGAATAACGAAACAGTTTATAATTTGCATTTATTGCATGTAAAAATTCTGGATTAGAATATATTTATAAAGAATTCGTACACAATCCTCTTTTGAACAGATAAGCCTTCGCAAAGAATTCCTAGCAGTAACTATTGAATACATTTTGTATAACCTACAAATATGATTGTATTTGAATTCGGTAAGAGTTTCGTAACAGTTCGTAATGAATGCATTTTTCAAAGCATGCAACCCATACGGATATGCCTTCGCAAAGAGTTCCTAGCAGTAACTATTGAATACATTTTGTATAACCTACAAATATGATTGTATTTGAATTCGGTAAGAGTTTCGTAACAGTTCGTAATGAATGCATTTTTCAAAGCATGCAACCCATACGGATATGCCTTCGTAAAGAGTTCCTAGCAGTAACTATTGAATACATTTTGTATAACCTACAAATATGATTGTATTTGAATTCGGTAAGAGTTTCGTAACAGTTCGTAATGAATGCATTTTTCAAAACGTGCAACCCGTATGGATAGGCCTTCGCAAAGAGTTCCTAGCAATAACTATTGAATACATTTTATATAACCTAGAAATTTAATCAAATTTGAATTCGGTAAGAGTTGCACGTTTTGAAAAATGCATTCATTACGAATTGTTATGGAACTCTACCCAAATTCAAATATAAATAGTACTGTCGTTGGTAAAATTTAATTTTCATTTAATAAAGAAAGACATTTATGATTGAAAAAAAAGTACAATCTTGAAATACAAGTTCTTTGAATATTTTTTAATAAGAAAAAGATATAATACAATGTAATATTAATGTGTGACGCGGGGTACTGCGGGGTACCCTCGCGTCGTCGCGAGCCTTCGCGGCGAGGAGGAGTTAGGCCGTGGCGCGCGGGAGCGGCGGCCATCTTAGAATCTCGGGAGATTCTCTCTAGCCGTCGACGACGACGGACGCGTGTGCGAGCTGACGACCCGGGGAAGGAGAGGAAGCGAGTGTCGGGAGCTTTTGTGCGAACGCGGTAGCGGCCTAGGACGAGCCAAGGCTGCGAACATTGTAAGTACCGCCCGACTAATCTTGTGAGTGCGGGCGCGTACCGGCGAGGAGTCAAGGAGCGCCTTGACTCCCTGGCGTCGAACATTGTTCAGTGAACGTAGGGGGCCGTCCCCAGTTCACTACTTCTCTCTCTCTCTCTCTAGTTCGCGGTCGCGGACTCTCGTGCGGTGGGAGTCGCGACTCTCGTGGAAGAGTCGCTGCGCGGTGCGATACCGATACCTCGAGCACGAGCTCGAGGTCGGGTTCGTGAGTCGTCGCGCGGAACGGGTAAGCGACCCGTTCCTTCGCGTGTGCGTGTACGTGTGTGTACACGCAGGGCAGGCAGGCGGCCTGCTCTTGAGCGCAGTGTTTGTTTACGCGGAGCAAGGTCGCGCTCTGCGTAAACATCACCAATCGCGAATCGCGCGATCGGCCGGCGAACTCTTGGCCGGACGAGAGTTTGTAAGAGCGCGCGCGCTTGCGTTCGCGCGCGGCTCCACTCGGCAACACTCGGGCGTGTTCGGAGCAGTCGGCTCGCACGCCCGACGGCTACTAACCTCTTGGGGCGCGATCATTGTAATTTCTCTTACGGAGGCAATAAAGGCCTCCGACTTGCCATTTTACTTGATCGCGTTATTCTTCCGAGTAGTCCGCGGGGCTACTCGGCAAACCCTCCTCGTCCTTAATCTCCCGGATACCGCCACTCTATCGCAGAGCTGAGCGGCCGGCATCAGCTGTCATCTAGGAGGACGACAGCCACGCGAACGCGAGGAGCGCGTTCGTGCGACAGCACGCGAGTACGAGAAGTGAGAGTACAGGCGTACTCTCACGTTGTATACGGGCCGCGGCGACGTGTATTCGCCGTCGGGTGCTCGCGCGCACCCCGAGGTAAGGACCTCACGGGGCACTCGTGTGTGCCCCATTGCACCCATCTCGCGGAGACAGGTCTCCTCCGCGAGGTGAAGCGGTCAAAGATAACCCCGTTACAAATGATATATTTATCATATTTATCATATCATATATAGTATAATACTGATGATGAGTATCCTTCAGTTTCTTACAAAATACTTTTGCACGTTTAGTTTAATTTACTTAAACTTATAAAACTATTTTATATTAATTTATCAAATAAAACTATGATTTTTTAAAAGTAGAAAAAATTTAATTTTTTTTTCCTTTACTGTCTTGCACTTTCCTTTGGTTTAGGATACGCACGTTCTTTTGCGTGTTGCATCCAGACTTTGAAAAAATTTCGGCAGCTGTTAATGGTATACGCTGTGTTTAATTTGCTGATAGTATCTAAAACAAATATAAGTTAATTTAAAAATAAGTTGTAACACTATTTGTTTCGAAAATGATTTGTTTCTGTGCTCTTTATGTTACAATAATAATAATAATAATAATAATAATAATATATTTTGTAATCAGTTAGAGTAAACACTTTTATGAAAACATTAACTTTTAATACTCAATGATAATTTTTACAATTACTGTTAACTTTACTATAATTTTAATAATTATTATTTCTGCATATCTCGGCCGAAGGTATGCCAAAACATACGCGTTTCTGCGCACATAGAATCCCCATAGATACGCAGTAGGTCAAAAACATATATGTACTAAAAATACGTATAACATGTAACGTGTATCTTCCTAACCCGCGAAATGCGCATAATTTTGGCAGAATTTCAACCTGAGCATGAAGAAAAAAATAGTATAAGCACATACGCCGGCAAGATAGGTCCTTATATTCGCATATTTGCCGCCCTCGGCTTTGTCTCAGATGGCAACTCACACACAAACGTAAGGACCTACTGAACGCCCTTGGTACATAATATACTGTTCGTGTCTTAAATGCTTAGTCACAGGAATTAAATTTTAAATTTTACCTAACAAAATTTGAAGAATTCTCTTGTCCTCAAATTTTAATGTACCCCGTTGCCCCGACATGCTATACTGACAAGCAAGTTTGTCTGTCAATATATATCTAGCGGCATTTCGTACGCAATCTCCTTCATTTTTCCCTCCTATATTCTTCAATTTTCTAATCTATAAATGAAATAAATAATTTCATAAATTAATTATAAGTATTTCACTGCATAAAGTAAAAGGAAATAACTCTTTAGTAGAAATGGCGATATTTGTTATGACCATCAAATCAGATTATGACTTTAGAAATAGTAATAGTAATGTACTGTAATAACGTACAAAACTTATATTTATAATAGAAACGTATACAGTTAAACTAGTAATTATGTAGTAAATTATTATTAATGCTGGCCACTTTTATTCACAAATTATCTGAAATTTCTGCCAGGGCTGTTATATTCTTTTATGGGTGCGTATTTTATGCAACAATGTACAACTTACGTATTGGGCTTTAGCATCTTCTCTAGAGGATATTAATATTTCTAATTCATCTAATTCTTCCTTAGTCTCAATAGGAAAATTAGGTAGCAGCGAATCGTCATCGTCATTTGTAGCACCTCCAGCTGCAGCACCCGCTTGCAGATCGGCGAACAATTTATTAAATTTTCTTAAGTATTGCATATGGTATATCCTATACCGCTCCTCTGTCAATGGTTCTAAAATGCATAATATATAATATAACTAAATACGAAATAGTGATACCGCCGTATTAATGGGTATTATGAAGTTGTATGCACATGCACTAACAACCATTTACATATAAATAGTGCAAATTATTTACCGCTATTAGATCGTACAGTTTCTTCTACATTATTAGAGTGACTCTTATTCTCAACATTATTAAACACACTATTTTTGTTTGAAGCTGCAAGCATATTATCATTAAACATTGAACTATTTTAAAATAATTAGGGGAACTTTTTTTCGTCGCTCCTAACGAAGAAAAGCACATTTCTGTCTCTTTTTTAATCTTAAAATAAGAAATAATCACATATTTTCAAGATATTATTTATGAAACGACTTTCGTATTATCTTCTTTTCGTTGCAGAAGACTGTGAAATCTGCTTTTCTTCGTGGGAAATTGCGAAATATGGTTTTCTTTGCCGGTAAATTTAAAAGTTCTTTTCATCTTTAGTAGCGATAATTAACATGAATTATATAAACATGTAATATACCTTTCAATATCGGCAAATTGACCTGTTCTATATTTGTTATTACTGGTTTTTGCTTTTTATTCCATTCATTAATACAGGAGATTTTTTCTGAAACGTTTTGGATATTAATATTTGCCTCGTTTTCCTTGAAGTCAGTATCCCATCCTTTTATAAATTGATTTGTCGTGCTTAGGACATCAGTCACAGGATCACCTAACAAGTTTACAAAAGCAATATCAATAATATAGTTTTTTTAGAAAATTTTCACATATTTATAAGTTAAATTATTTTCACATACCAAATATGTGAAAATCTCACATTTTCAGATTTAGAGAGTATTAAAAAAAATAATCTTTAACATTTACCTGCTTCATTGTAAAGCACTTTAAAGGGGACATTGGACATACGTTTCATATCAATTACAGACAAATTTTCACTCCATTCCTTGCTGTGATTACTATCTACATCATATTCTGTTTTTTCCCTATAATAATAATGTTATAATTACGTATGAATGCATTTCACTATACTCTGGAATGTCGTTATATTTCCGTCATAATGTATAAATACCATTCGTTTGTACTACTGTCATAATTATTTGGAGGTAATTTTGTTAGTGGCTTTGTACTATAAGTTATCTTCAATTTCTTTTCTCTATGACTTGGTTCTGAAAAATTAATGCAATTCTTCATGAATATTTGAATTTAGAGAATATAAATATCTTTGTTCTATAGCAATTTTAATCATATTTGATTACTAGTTTTCGAGAAAAAAATGAAATAAAAAATAAAAAAAATGTGTTTCTTTCCGTTCATTGACTGTTTTAGTAAAAATCATTTAAATTACTTGATGTTTGCAAAAAAGTAGATTTCAAGATAAAATCATACATATTAATAAAATAAAAAAAGAAATTTAAAATCATGTTTGAGGAAGCAAAGAGCCAATTAATTGGCAGCGGTTTTTTTTGACTTGAACTACTTTTCTGTAAAACCTACAAAGGATCAATTACAAAATTTTTTTAAATCTATTGGTTAAATAATTTTTAATAGCATTAAACAAATAAAAGAATATGTCACCAAGTGCGATAAAGTATTAGTAAAAAGCACGTAGCTTTTAATAAATAATGAGTCATATGAACTATTTTAGTGCAATAATCACAAAAACGCGTTTCACGCGTCTACTTTTTTATATTTATTGTAATGCATTCTTATTTATGAAGTTACATTTTTTAATTTGGCGCCCTTTAACCGGATATTACTGTCAACCAACTGAAATTATTCACAACATCTATCTGAATCTCTTTCGTAAAATAGACAGAAATATCAGATTTTCATGAATTACAAATGTAGCACAATATGTATCAGTTTTTCCAACGGAATTACAATATAAAAAATAGAAATATAAGAAATGAAACATTACCACAACTTTTGTCATCGATTTCATTGTCCGAATTCGTTTCATCATGAAATTTGGGTCTTTTCGATATACGTTTCTGCGTTGTTGACTCTCTTGCGGCATTTTCTATAGCTTCGGAGTCATCACTTGTATTTGCCTTCTCAGCTGCCTTTTCTATTTTACGTGCTTCTTCTAAACTTTCTAATAAAACACAACAACATTACATGTCTCTTTTGTGTAAAATAATTGCTGAATAATTGCACGAAAATGTTTTGATAATAATGCATTTTTATTTAAAGAAAATCTTTCAATTCAGGGTCACAGAATTAAATAAAAAATTATAAATGGTTTTATTTACTATGGTATATGTATGTAACGATGTTAAGGTTGTATTTCGTATTCGTGTATCATATCTGTGTTTTTACAAAAGTGTGGATTCCACCAAAAAGAATAATGACAAATTAGACGTATACCTACAGTGGTCAAAAGTACTTTCTTTCATCTGTGAGGCACCCTCTGGTTTATGCACGTAATAATTGTACACATAATTATTTGTGCACCGATGAGGGTACCTCTAATATTATTCACATTTTTATTTTAATTCTCCACGTTATATTTATTTTCGTTTCTAAATTTATATTCATTATTTTACACACATTTATGATGCACAAAGCATCATTACATCGTCTACAAAAAGATAAGTTCACGGTGTGTTTATCGTGAATGTGCACTTACTTATTTTTGGTAATAGGTTAGTGCATAAAATTTATATTATTGTGCACTTATATTTTTTTAGTGCTTACGAAATGGATTAATGACGTATTATTATGCACAACTACATGCTTTTATGCACGAGTTGTATTAGTGCATAATTGAAGTGCACAATTACTAAACTTTTCTATTTTAATAACAAATTCGGTGCTCAATTATTGTGCACACAAGTCAGTTCTATTTGTGTGTTTGGTGCATAATTCATTGTGTTTAGGAACAATACTTGTACGACGTATTTATTGTGCACAACAATGGTTTTTTGTATCTTATGCATTTTTAGGTCTGTTTTACTGGATTAATTTTACAGTTTACGATAATTCGTCATTTTATTACGTTGCGCAGCGAGCAGTAGGAATTGCTACGATGCCAAGCCTCTAAAAATAATTCTTACTTGAAACATTCAATAACATATTCTTCTAGTTAAGTAAAGTAAGAGTAGATGAGCAAATAGCAGCCCGACAACAAGCGTGATCCAGGAACGATAATTTATATTTATAAACGGTGTGGTCCATTTTAATCTACTCAGGTGAATATCTCCCAAAGCAAGCGACATTTAACAAAAATGATTAGACAAAGTTTTATAGGTCACTGGGGGTCAAATAGTAGTCTGAACAGATATGACCTTGGTCTTCATTTTCAAGGTCACTTAATGGTCAGTGCTGTTTTTTTTTTTTTAATGGCAAACTCTATTTTGACACACCGGATTCTGAAAGAACGGGTAATTTTACGCCCAAAATTATATTTAAAAATTTTTTAAATTATAAAATGAACTTGGAAACTGAATCCCCAAGGCAAACTTAGGTGACCGTGTTTGAATGGATGCTGAAAATTAGACCTTAAACTGATTTTCTAAAGGTCACGTAAAAAATGTTTAAATATCATTTTGGATGCAAAATATCCTGCTCTTTCCAAATCTGGTGTCCAAAATAAGGATACTTATTAAAAAAAAAATTATTATTTAGTAATAGTTAGTATATTAAGAATACAATAGTACATTACACAACAAGGGCAGAAAGCAGAAGTTTGCTGCACTTCATGTACATGAGCCCGAGGCAAAGCCGAGGGCTGCGTGTACACGCATTTAAGCAACTTTTACTTTCTGCCCTTGTTGTGTATACTATTAATTCTTTATTTATTTTCAATAACATGTATACCAGTTGTGCACAAATAGTACATTTATATACGGGTGTGGAAGAGGATATTAAATAATATTTAATTAAATATATTTTCTCCACTCTAACCTCAAAAGCGCATGTTTACATGCGTTTTGCAGCTCTCGTGAAGAAAAATACGGTTTCAGACTGGTGCGTAAGTGAATCCTTGCCTCGGGAGACTTTCAGCCTCGCTTCGCTCGTCCAAAAAACGTCACCCGACGCAAAATATCCTCTTCCACACCCGTATAAAAATGTACTACTATTTTCTAATTTTTTTTATTGTATTTTATTTGACGGGAAATAGATCATTTAACAAATAAATGAATTCAATAATAACATGTAATACATTTTATTTTTTATTAAACATAAACGAACATTTATTGAATAAACTAGTAAATTGTACTAAAGTGGTTTTTTCTTTGAAATTCGTCCTACTATGGATATTAGCGGCGAGAGAGCTGACGTCAATGAGTAGTTGGTCTGAAATTATAAAATATTTAATTCATTAAATTATTTGAACAATAAACGTTAGTAATAGTACATTATACAGGGTGTCTGAAAAGTCCCGGAACGGCACGATAACTTCTTAATTAATAATGATAGGAAAAAAGTAAGATGCACGGTTATTAGGCTTTTTTCCCAGCTATCTGATAGTAACCTTGAATTTGACCTTGATCACAAACTTCGAGATCATTTGAAGGTCAAGTCGATTTTTTAAAATGGGACCACCTATTTTTGACCCCGGAAATGAAAAGAGCGGAAAATTTTACGTTCAAATATGGTCTTGACCGTTTTTAAATTTTGATCTTGGATTGTCATGATGAAGGTCAAACCCAGGTTTGATGCGATAACTCGAAATCCAGACGTCGTAGAGGGAAACATCCAAGACATCATATTCATGATTTTTCCCCGGTTACCCAATAGTGACCTTGAATTTTACCTCCAAGGTCATCTGAAGATCAATTCGCTTTTAAAAAGGAACTATTCGAATTTTGATCTGGAAATTACAAGAGCGGATAATTTCCAGATCAAAATTCGAATAGTTCCTTTTTAAAAGCGAATTGACCTTCAGATGACCTTGGAGGTAAAATTCAAGGTCACTATTGGGTAACCGGGATCTTGGATGTTTCCCTCTACGACGTCTGGATTTCGAGTTATCGCATCAAACCTGGGTTTGACCTTCATCATGACAATCCAAGATCAAAATTTAAAAACGGTCAAGACCATATTTGAACGTAAAATTTTCCGCTCTTTTCATTTCCGGGGTCAAAAATAGGTGGTCCCATTTAAAAAAATCGACTTGACCTTCAAATGATCTCGAAGTTTGTGATCAAGGTCAAATTCAAGGTTACCATCAGATAGCTGGGAAAAAATGCATTTTAGTTTTTTCCTATTATTATTAATTAAGAAGTTATCGTGCCGTTCCGGGACTTTTCAGACACCCTGTACAGGATGGACCATTTTAATCGCCCCACCCAAATATGTCGGAAAGTAAGGGAGATAGAAAAAAACTTTAAAGACAAAAGTTGTAGGGTTAGGAGGGGGACAAATGATGATGACCTTGACCATGACCTTGAGGTCAAAGGTCAAGGTCATTTAAAGGTCAAACCGACTTTTTCAAATAGGAACCCCTATTTTTGACCTCAGCAATGTAAAATTGAGCCTTCTACAGGTTGTATAAAATAATATTATCTACTTACATGTTTATTCCACATCTTCCAAGTCTCTAACTGTTTGTTGATGAAATTCGAACTCCAGTTCAGCAGGTATTCCATCGTACCATCTCTCGCCACCCATCATATTTGTAGGGAGGTATGATTCAATGTGCATTCTACACATTGGGCATGCTCTTGTAATCAAACTTCTTACGCACTTGAGGCAGATGCGGTGGTTGCACGGCTTCAGTTTGCTGATCTTGGTCCTCTCGTCACAAATACAGCATTCTTTTATAGAAAAAATTATATTAGTTTCTGTGGTTACTGTAATACGATTAGAAATATTATAAATACATTAAAAGTATATAATATGACATTATTTTTTGAATAAATTACAAAACATTTCAAAGTGTTTATTTGATCTGTTTTTATAACAAGTTTTCTATTAGGTTATTGGGTTATAATCTTGCTTAGACACGTTTATAAATTAATTAATATTGTTTACTACAAGCTCTATAAAACAATGCAGACATTTATAAAGACACCAAATTACAGAAATTCAAATATTTAAGAAAATATTTATATACTATAATTATTTGTAATATTTTGTGCCAGTTGCCATCTCATTATTTTCAAAATATTCACTATTTAATTTTAAAAACATTACAATGATCAGTAAAGAGTGGTGCCAGTCGGCACTCATAATTGACTGATCATCGCAAGAAGCTAAAATGAAATGTGGCTCATTCATCGATGCTACTTCTTTTACTACTTAATATCAATTGCAATGACCAGGAAAAATGGTGCCAGTCGGCACTCATAATTGACTGATCATCGCAAGAAGCTAAAATGAAATGTAGCTCATTCATCGATGCTACTTCTTTTACTACTTAATATCAATTGCAATGACCAGGAAAAATGGTGCCAGTCGGCACTCATAATTGACTGATCATCGCAAAAGAATTAAATGTGGCTGACATTTCTTTAATCTTTCTTTACATTAACTTTATTATATGAATTTGTAATGGGAAATAAATGCCTGCATAACGCTTATATTGTAAATATTACAATTATGAGTATTAATAATTAATATTTTCTTTGGACTAATTAGTTAGTGTTTACATTTATGTTAAATAATCTTTTTTATTATGTTCGATAAAATAATCATCAATGATAAATGGTGCCAGTCGGCAGCTCATATTTCTTTGACTATTATTATTATCATAGCTGTATTTTAAACATGTACATCAGTAAAAGTTGGTGCCAGTCGGCACTCATACTTTACCAACGACTAAATAAATTATTATTTTTAAATTGTTGGTACGTTGATCAGGTTATCAGTGTAATGATAAATGATAAATGTAAACACTGACTATTTAATGACTTTTTAAAGAAACGCATATATTTATAGAATCAGGTTCACTACTAAAACTAATATAAAATGTGTCTTAGCATTTATGTGATTCGAAAGAAGAAAACATAAACTAAATACGTTCTGTACTATTATTTAAAAAATAACGTCATATTTACTTACAATATATGGTTAGTAATAATATTAATTATAGAAATCAAGTACCTGCTGCTCTTAATAGCTGGTGGAGCACTTAAAGCATAATATAATTATTACAAAGCCATTATAATTATATCATCCTATAGTACTTTTTCTGCAACTCCCTTAACCCCTTGCGGCATGCAATATTTCTAAAGAAGCCATTTTTTAATAATATTCAATTTGTTGTTAACAAATTATTACAAATCTAGTTAAATTGCATCCTTGTATATACAGGGTGTTCGAAATGTTCCGGACCCCCCACTTATAACATAAAGTAAGCATTTTGGAAAAAAATGTTAAATACAAAAGCTGTTAAGTTTTGAAGGTTGAACTAAATGATGACCTTGGATTTGTTATTGGTTATCATTTTCAAGGTCATTTAAAGGTCATCTTCAGTTTTTTAAATAGGGACCCCTATTTTTTATTTCAGATTCTGAAAGAGCACAAAATTTTACATCTGGATATGTACCCACGTTATGGCTGAAAATGACCTACAGAGGTCATTTAGTGGTTAAATGATTATTTAGTAGCAGAAAGCCAAGAAATCCCGATTATTAAGAACTTTGAGCGTATCTGACCAATACTAAAGTAATTTGATTTTGCAAGACAAACTTTATGGTGGCGTTAAATTGACATTGCCCTTGATTTTCAAGGTCATTTGAAGGTTAACTTTAGTTTTCCAAATTAAGCCTCCTAGTTGTAATTCTCCATTTTGCACCAGCGCTAAATTCTGCATTAGGATTGTAGAAGGTGTAATTGACACTGGCGTAAAATAAGCCTTAGGCCAGACAACCACATAACTCGGGCGAGAAAATGATAAATAAAAAAATGTCTAATCAAAATAAGCCTTAGGCCCAACAACTACATACCTCGGGGGGGAAAATGATAAATAAAAAAATGTCTAATCAAAATAAGCCTTAGGCCCAACAACTACATACCTCGGGGGAGAAAATGATAAATAAAAAAATGTCTAATCAAAATGAGCCTTATTGCTCAGGCACGGGAGGTACAACTAATTAAGGTAACATCATGGGTGATCCAGCCAACTAAGGCAAGACCATCGGCGGCCCAGCCTACTAAGACAAGAACACTAGCGGCCCAGTCAGCTAAGGCAGGACTATCGGCGGCCCAGCTAACTAAATCAAGACAGTGGACTATTCGCCCAAACTGAATTTTTTTAAAATGTCGTTGACAGGAACTTTTTATAACAACTGTTCAAATTGTTGCCCATTAACAGTTTGGCAATGTGCTAACCGATTGTAAAAGGCTGCAACAACATTTCGCAAGATTTGCTGAGGTATCAAGTCTATTTCATCAGTTATTCTTTGGCGTAATTCATCCAAGTCACGTGGTTTTATAACATAAACTTTATCCTTCAAGTATCCCCAAAGGAAGTAATCAAGAGGCGTTAGGTCTGGGGACCGAGGTGGCCATTCAATTGTACCTCTCCGCCCAATCCATCTATCATGAAATGTTGAATCTAAATATCGGCGAACATGAATACCGTAGTGTGCAGGAGCACCATCCTGTTGGAAGTAAATTTCATCCAGATTTCCACCCGTTAAATTCCGTATAGCAGGTATAATTTGGTCTCGAAGCATGTTTTCATACATTGCAGGATTTAAATTACCTTCAATAAAGAAAGGGCCAAGTACTCTTCCATTAAATATGCCAGCCCAAACATTTACTTTTTCAGGATGTTGCGTGTGGTCCGCTCTCATCCAATGTGGATTGATGTTACTCCAGTATCGACAATTATGTCTGTTCACTGTTTCGCTTAACTCAAACGTGGCTTCATCAGAGAAAACAATGTTATTGAGGAGCAAAGGATCATCAGATATCATTTGCATCATTACATCACAAAACTCTACCCTTCTATCAAAATCATCTTCAGATAATTCCTGTACCAACTTTAATTTGAAAGGATGCCATTTGTTGAGTTTCAAAATTTTGTGCACAGATGCAGCTCCTATTTCATGCTGTTGTGCACAACGTCTGATGCTGCAATGGGGGTCCTCAATAAATGATTGTAATACGTCTAAGCTCTTTTCATCATTAGACGATGATTTGGATCTACCTGATTTAGGACGATCTTTAATACCACCTGTCTCTTCAAAACGTCTAATTGTACGAATTACGGTACTTTTTGAAATAGGGTTGTTTTCTTCAACTCTGAATGTTTCATTGAATAAACGCTGTACCTGTTTGTAACCTCTCTCTTGATCACCCCACCCTCGCATGATCAACAAAGATATTCTTTCTCGTTCAGTAAGATGTGCCATTTTTCACTACGATTAAAAGTACAATTATTGAAAATTAATACAATTATCTGAATTTCGAAGTAAGAGAACTTCACTTAACTCTTGAAAACAGAAAAGTAAATAGGAGTAAACAATTGTTAATTAACAATTATAAATGAACTGATTCCTAAAAAGAATAGTGAGCAAAATCTTCTAAGGTACAAGTAACGATCCTGAAAATGCTATGAATCATGCGTAGAAACTCGTAACCCTTGCAAAAAATTATTGCAATAAAAACTGTTCATGTAAAACGGTTAGATTATTTTGCTTTTGAAATTAATAACCCCCAAGTGTCCTATGTAGATCATTTCGAGCCATGACGTGGATATTGTACATATCTCCAGACCTAAAATTTAATGCTCCTCCAGAATCCGGAATACAAAATGAGTCCCTTTTCAATAAGCTGAAGATAACTTTCAAATGACCTTAAAAATGAAGGCCAATTTTAAAGTGACCATAAAGTTCGTCCTAGAAAATCAAATTATGTACTTTAGTATTAAAGTACGAAATTTTTTTTTTCTTTTCGTCAAATACACCCAAAGTTCTTAATAATCGGGATTTCTTGGCTTTCTGCTACTAAATAATCATTTAACCACTAAATGACCTCTGTAGGTCATTTTGAGCCATAACGTGGATACATATCCAGATGTAAAATTTTGTGCTCTTTCAGAATCTGAAATAAAAAATAGGGGTCCCTATTTAAAAAACTGAAGATGACCTTTAAATGACCTTGAAAATGATAACCAATAACAAATCCAAGGTCATCATTTAGTTCAACCTTTAAAACTTAACAACTTTTGTATTTAACATTTTTTTCCAAAATGCTTACTTTATGTTATAAGTGGGGGGTCCGGAACATTTCGAACACCCTGTATACTTTAACCCTACAGTGGCGTGAAGATGCAAAAATCCACATCAAAGACGATTTTTATAATTTAATATAATAAAATTTATTTTATTGAAGTGGTATATATATATATATATATATACTGTGCCGCAAAGGGTTAACCTCAACATCGACATTTTAAATGCAATTTCGTAGTCATCGGACTGAAGCCTTGTGTAATTAGATATGTTATTTGATGTCTTATAATACAGATCTATTATAATATGTTTATTTACTTCCTTTGTTACTCCCACGACGAGTCTTTCGTCTTTTCACGGGTGGCTGGTTTTCGTCAACGGGCACAACCGCAGCCTGATCCTCGTTATTTATACCTGCTGTCTCACCGGTATTTACATTTACGGGGTCAACGATATCCGTATCCAATTTAAAGACTGTTTATATTAATAAAATGGGGTCATTTGTATATAAACAATTGTGATTGTAAATATTTCTTTATCTATTCTCACTCAAGTCTGGCTCTTCTAAATATGCAGGGGGGTCATCTTCATTATTTAAGGCCTCGACATCCAGATTATCTGCTTCCCCGACTATTTCTGCCGGCACCCCGGCATTTAAGTCCATTTGACCCAATACTACTTCATCTGCCTCTTCATCATTTTCTTGGATATAAATATAAAATATATTTACTTTATATATTTTTGCCATTTCTTTTATCATATTAACCATCAGGTAATCGTCGGGGCCTTCCTCTTCTTCTTGCAACAGGGCGCTCTTCAGCTGCAGCCGCATTGCCATCAGCCACTTGTAATTAATTTCTACGAGGTCTGCCTCTTGGTCGTGGTGCAAGACGCTCTACAGCATTACCGAGGCGAGGTCGACCTCTTCTCCTTGGTAGCTGATCTATTTGTTCTGGCTGACCTACATTCTGCTGTCGAGGTCTAGGTGCACGAACGATTGGGTTTGCAACCGGCTCTGGTAATTGCTCTGCATCGCGAACTGTTAACAAAATTAGTATTATTTGGCGTCTATACTAATTAAAATTATGCACTATATTAAAATAAAATGATTGATAAACTTACTGAAGTGATTCCTTCTTCGTCTTCTCACTACCATTTCATTTTCTAGTACTCCGCCTAGCAATTAACAAATAAATAATTGCAAATCAAAAATAATAATAATTATCGAATTTACCAGGCCCTGTTTCCGCGGACAATTCTTCGTTGAAATAACGAACATCTTGGATCGGAAAATGTTCGTCATTACCGATCTCGGCTGCATCTGCTTCATTGATAAGCTCATTATATTGGTATACACGTGCCAAATGATATCGCCGCTGACCGGCAATTACAGTTAAGTATTCTTCTACGGTATACCTACACAATAAACATTAAACAATTACTATGAGTGAACATCGGTTAGATGAATATTTGTGAAAATAGTTACCTTTCTAATTCAAAATCCCTTTCTGCATTCATAATTTCCAAGTCTGCAGCCTGCAGCTCCCTTGGACGAGGATGAGCTCTCAAATGCCCACGTGCAACCTTCTGATAATCAGTACCTGTCTTCGTAGCCAATTTGAGCAATCTGGCTGCAATTTTTATCAATACTTATCAATATATAGGTATACAAAAAAATTATAATTAATATTTTTAATACGAAATATAGCAATTACCTAACATTCTGAAAAGGATCTCCCGATGTCCTATTAATCTACCTGCATGCAGGTGAAAGTTTTCACAAATATTGTTTGTTTTTATAGGTCTTTTATAAACAGACAAAACATCAGATAACGGGAGCCAAAATGTTCTCAGGTACGTGGCGAAACCTTGTAATTTTAAAAACATCGCCTGTTGGACCGTCTCCGCGAGCACATCGACACAAGCTGTCAAATGAGCCATCCCTTCCTGCATTTTATTTGCAGGCAGGTAAGCCAACGCATACGCCTTCTCCAGAATGTATTCAAATTCCATTGGAACATTTAATTTGTCCCATTTTTTGGCTAAGGCCTATTAATAATTCAGCAATGTGTATGAATACGCTATACTTATCAAAGAAAATGTCAAAATTACCTGCTTATAATGAAACATGCAACCTGCAATTCTAGCATTAGGGAATTTTTGTTTAGCCGATTTTATTTGTGCTCTTTCGAAGTCTGACGTCACTAATTCAACATTGTTTTTTAATGTTGGAATAATTTCGAAAATTTTGTCCCACATGCCGTCATAAAAGGCCGTAGTCCTTGAACTACAGATTACGAAAATAGCAGCAAAACCCTTAAATTATATTTATTTTTTCTTATTATAAATTCAGTTTATTATTGTTCAAAACATCAAAAGAAAACAAGTTACCATATTCATTTTTCTAAAATGAATTGTAAATATTTGTGAAGTTCTCGGTTGACTAGGTCTCATCTATAATGAATTAATTTTATAAATATGAATATTTTTTAAACAACGTGTATATTATTGCATTCTTACATCAAATGTGCCATCTGTAAACAATTGTTTACACACAGAAAGGGGCTCCAACATTAATGGGTGAATAAATATCAACCCGAGTGACCCATCGACTCCAGTTGAGAAACCTCTATAAAATTCTCTCATCGGAAAATAATGCCGTAAAGTTTCTGAAAGCTCGTTTAAACTTTCAGGGACTGGTGGAATATAGCTTGACCGTGCACTACGCATTTTTGGAATATATATGTGATACTGAACGTCGTCTTGGTCACGCAGTTCAGCGTATCTACATTAATAACATTGTACATTGAATAACTGATAATAAATATTGAAAGTAAATGCTATACAGGGTGTCTGAAAAGTCCCGGAACGGCACGATAACTTCTTAATTAATAATAATAGGAAAAAACTAAAATGCATTTTTTCCCAGCTATCTGATGGTAACCTTGAATTTGACCTTGATCACAAACTTCGAGATCATTTGAAGGTCAAGTCGATTTTTTTAAATGGGACCACCTATTTTTGACCCCGGAAATGAAAAGAGCGGAAAATTTTACGTTCAAATATGGTCTTGACCGTTTTTAAATATTGATCTTGGATTGTCATGATGAAGGTCAAACCCAGGTTTGATGCGATAACTCGAAATCCAGACGTCGTAGAGGGAAACATCCAAGACATCATATTCATGATTTTTCCCCGGTTACCCAATAGTGACCTTGAATTTTACCTCCAAGGTCATCTGAAGGTCAATTCGCTTTTAAAAAGGAACTATTCGAATTTTGATCTGGAAATTACAAGAGCGGATAATTTCCAGATCATCGGGGAAAAATCATGAATATGATGTCTTGGATGTTTCCCTCTACGACGTCTGGATTTCGAGTTATCGCATCAAACCTGGGTTTGACCTTCATCATGACAATCCAAGATCAAAATTTAAAAACGGTCGGGACCATATTTGAACGTAAAATTTTCCGCTCTTTTCATTTCCGGGGTCAAAAAAAGGTGGTCCCATTTAAAAAAATCGACTTGACCTTCAAATGATCTCGAAGTTTGTGATCAAGGTCAAATTCAAGGTTACCATCAGATAGCTGGGAAAAAATCCTAATAACCGTGCATCTTCGTTTTTTCCTATCATTATTAATTAAGAAGTTATCGTGCCGTTCCGGGACTTTTCAGACACCCTGTATAATAAGATACTGACTCTTCTCTTGCAAGTACACTTCCATATATCGCTATAAAGCTCTCCTCCGGAACCCTGGCGAGCAATTTTAAATTTTCAGAAAATTGTTCCTTTAATAAAAGTAACGGATCACTTGGGTGATTGTGATCTTCCACAACTGTGTGATCCTGATTATTTATATTATTAAAGTTATCCACGTAAATGGTAGCTCGACAACCCAATCTATTTCTTTTTGAGCAACGGAAAATAGTGCCATCACCTCTTTTGTCATTATAATATATATTGCCTTGATAAAAGTATCTGGCACTTTCACGTTGTTTTCCTGGTAATCTAAACATCTAAATAAAAATAAAATATTTTCTAAAAGTTGTGAGCGCTGATAGAGAAATTGTTATGGCCATTTGCGTTTCTTACCTCGAACAATTGATCGATTCAGACAACGCACTTCTTACTAGACAAACTGTCTCTGTTCCCGAACCGCTATACTGTTCGTCACCAGTTGTTGATGCGGGCGAACGGCCACACACCAACTTTCACTCGTTGGGTAGAAGAAAAGAATCTACTCCTACAAAAGTTAAAGTAATTTTATTGAAAATTATCTGGAAAAATATCTTTCCATTTTCACTAGTAACGGTAGCAAATAAATATAATATTGAGATTTAGCTAGCAACACTCTCAGAACTATGGCACGTTATTTGCAGGGAAGCCCGCCCGCACTTGGTCATTATGAAAAAAATTGAAAATTGTTCCAGTGGACGATGTCCAGGAGCTACGCTTGGCGAGAAAGCTGGTGCAAACATAAAATCTGCGCTGATCTCTCTCACACACTCTTTCATCAATTCTCTCACCCACTCTTTCTGTCTCTCACACGAACTCTCTCAACCACTCTCTTACCAACTCTTTCTCTCACTTACCCACTCTCTCTCACACCCACTCTTTCTCTCTCACCCACTAGATTACACACTCTCTCTTACCCACTCTTTCTGTTTCTCACACCTACTGTCTCAACTACTCTCTCACCCACTCTCTCTCTATCGTAAATAATTAAGCCAAATTAAGCCAAATTAGAAATTAAATGCCACACAGGGAGAGGACCAAGGAGAGATGAGTCAGGGCCGGCGGAAAGGCGCGACAATTGTTGTTACATTCTTGTTACGCGGCGTTTACTCTCTAAATCCGAAAATGTGAATAGCGACATTTTATAAGTGAAAAGCTGTTCACATGCAAAATATGTGAACGACTTTTTACATAAAAAATGTCACAATTCACATTTTTCAAGGGAATTTCACATTTTCAGATTTAGAGAGTATGCTAATTTATTTTATTTTTATTTTAAAAATTCAGGAGTTTATTGGTTTTCATAAAAATCGGTGTAGCCGTAAGTCACTTTATTGGTACTTCCGAGAACCGTCATTTTATAGTAGATTTTTTTTTCGAAAGCAGTTATTAAGGTAGATTCCGATAATCAGTTTTTAAAGCACTTGATTATTAAAACATTTTATAACCTTACGTTATGTATTCCTTTTTTTTATATAGTAGAGTTTGAAAGTGTAAAAATATTTGAAAATTTTTATACATGGATTACAAATAAATTATATTTTTTTCGTTTAAAAAAATAAAATAAATTTTCACAAAACTAATAGAAAATTTTGTGTTCTTTTTGTTCATATAATTTATTAAAAAAAAGCAAATATATTTGTATATGTGAGTTTAAATGCAACCGAGCATTTGCAGTGTTTCCCTCGTCTCATAAATTTTTCGAATGGAAATTTTTTATTTTAATTTACAGCAGCGATTAGGAGTGAAGGTTGAAAGAAAGTCATGTAGCAACAAACTTTTTAAAATGCTTTTGTAAAAAAATAGTAAGTCTGACGTCTTCGAAACTTTGCCGAAGGCAATAGTTAGCGGAACTTTTATCGTGTTATTATTCAAGAACTCGAAAGATGAGACAACGCTCTGATTTGAAAACTTTGCATTATTAACCCAAGCGAGTAAGTCCTACTTCTAAAACATTTTCAATCTCAAATAATTACTTGTCACCCACCCGCACATTATTCTCAGTTCGAACTTTCAAGTCGCAGTGGAACCAACTATTTTTAATTTTACGACGTTTTCCAAGTACACCACGTGCTTTTTATCGGCGCAATAAAAAGAGCGAAAAATAAATCGTTTCCAAAGCCATTAAAAAAAAAAAAGAAGAAGAAGAAGCGAACCCCTTTATAGTACGTTTCACGAAAATTCCTCGACATTGCAGAAGACAAAGGACCGCGTACATAGTGAAAAAAAAAAGAAAAAATAACCAGTTGAAAATTGTCGTCCGCGGGTACGAGCACCGCGCGGTGGCAACGGCCGCGCATTACACCGCCCCGCGGGCCTTGTCAACAATCAGAACATGCGCCTCCCACTTTCCATCGTTTACGCAATAAGCACGCGGCTCTTTCGGCTTACATTCGCCGCTTCCCTTTGTCCTCTCCCAACGATAAAAAAAAAAAAATTTAAAACGAGGCTTAGGTTTTGAGGAGCTCGCGCGCTGGGAAAGCAAAGCCAAAGCTCCGGCGTTAAACTGGTGTCGCGAGCGCGGCGCATATAAATAAATAAATAAACGAACGGCGCGGATTCGGCAGTGTTATCGGCGACGCGGCGGCACGGCGATCGCGAGATCGTGCCCATTATATGCAGGAAATAAAAGGGCGCGCGGGCATTTCGAATCCGACGCTACCGCTGGAAGACAATCGCTCTCCTCGTGCGGAATTTAAACGCGGCGTCTCCTCTCCCTTTCTCTCGCGAGGAGGGATCCCCGGGATTGCGAGCGTGTAGGAGGTGCCCGAGGCATATCTGCGCGAAAGAGAGCTACTTTCAATATGCCCCATTTTAATGAGCTTTGATGTTGATGTTTTGAATACCGGTTCGTTGACTCTTTACTTGCGCGAGACGTTGCCCCTTTTTTTTTTCGCTCTTTGTTCCCTCGCGTTAAAGTCCTTGCTGAGTTACATTGAGAGAAAAAACTTTATAAAAATTGCTATTGTGGTAAGGAAAAGAGCGACAGTCTTATCAAGTGAGAATTTTATATATGTGAAATAGTAATTTTTAGTATCAGAAATTTTAAAAATTACTAGTTTAATACTAAAAATTACTATTTTGAGTACTAATAATTGTTATTTTCCATACTAAAATTTCTCGCTTGTCAAGACTGTCACTCCTTTCCTAATCATAATAGTAATTTTTATTAAGTTTTTTCTCTCAGTGTGTAATTTAAATTTTGACAATTCAGGCGAATAAAGGTATATCTATCCATCTATCTATTTCTTAAAACTCAAAAGTATTAAGCGTAAAAAAAAAACAAAGCTGTAAAAAAATGCAAAGTACTCGTGAAAGGGGCATCCATCAGTAGCGTAAGAGGGCCGTACACCTCGCGAAATTTCGCGGAGAGCGCGTTACTTAATCACGGCCGGGAGACAAAGTGGCCGACGGTGAAATAAATCTCGGCCGGCGAGGGTACAAGAAGAGTCGCGAAGAGCCAAAGGTCGACAGCATCGCGACGCCATCGCTCGCGCGCCCTTACGATTACGTCCGCGCCGGGGACGCGCGAGAGACAACTTGCTAAGCAGGAGGCGCGCGACCGTGAATACACGCAGGCCGTGGCCACTTGCTATATTTGCACACCGTGAGCATATCGTGCTCGGGGCACCGTGAGCATAGCTGTCGGGAGATAACAATTTTTTTTTAATTTTGTTTGTAGGTGAAAGATTTTGTGCGCGCGCTGATTTAATATTCATGATTTTTTTTCTGAAAAGACCAGTTAAAATTTAGTACTTTTTACAGTAAAAAAATGTATTCACTGTGCAAAACACAATTTGAGTTAAGATGCACTTCTTTTAATTTTACTTGTATTTTTTTTTAAGTTTAGATACTCAGTATTATAATTAAGATTCTACTTAATTTGTTATTAATTCAGAAATGCAAATAATCGTTTACTCATTTTTTCAGAGCTTTTAATTAAAATTTACAAGAGAGGCACTTGTACGTGTCTTTTTAATGTTAGAAACAGCGAGAATGCAATAAAATCAACGAAATTTTTATGTGGTCTTTTGAGATGATAATCACAGGTATAAACTTCAACATTCCAAACAACGTATTCAAATATTTATATAACTGAATAAAATCTTATCGATTCGAAAAAAGCGAATAACCTCCAATTTATATCATGAGAAATATTTGCGTATTTTATTACAACGCTGTTGATACAGCATAGTAGTAAGTTAAATAATTCTGTAATAATTCCTTGTATTAGATAATGTATAGCGATTATATCACAAATCAAGCAGATCGTAATCCGATAATTTGAGCTTCTCTTCGCAATATTCATAATATTCCCGAATGAAATGCATATAATAAAGCCAACTCCATAAACCGTACTTATTAATTATGAATAAAACAATATCTAAGGTATCATAAACTACCCAGACTGTTATCTTCGACAAATTAATCAATAAAAACGCAATTCCTCAGCATCGATCAAAATCTCAATCAGCCAGAAAGAAAGACATTTGCTCAAATTTCCAAGATCACTGTTGCAATGAAAAAAATAACATTCGCTCGTGAAATAGATCTAGCGAAAATTATTCCAAGCCTCACCCGAAAAAAAACCAAGAAACCCAGTAAAACTTTCGCGCTCCATCGCACTGCCTAACTCAAAGACAACCGTACCACGGTGAGTTGTTTTACGGCACATGCGAGTGATAAACTGAGCGATCAATTAAGGTCCGTTTTCCTCGTGACAAATTTATGCGCCACCGAGAAAAAGGGAAAGCCTCGAATCGCCGAACGAAGAGAGTCAAAAAAAAGCACGACTACACGCGGAAACCGCGGCGATGCGTGTCGGCGGGTTACCCCTTTATTGCGCCGCATGGACTTTCACTGGCGCGCCGAGCCTCGCCCCGCGCGCGAGATAAGGCACTATATGGTGAAAAGCCTCGACGGCACGGGCGCCAGTCAAGGGCGAAAAGTGACACCGACGAATTTCTCACGTTTCCCGGCCTCCGCCATGGGGAAATTCGCGCGAGCGCACGCCCGAGGATCGATTATTATATGCACGTTATTAAATTTTGACGCTCGGCTGGAGCGAGGCGTCGCGGCGCAACGCGGGGGGGACAGGCGTACGCGGCATGTGGCACGCGTGCACGTGGCCAACGTCTTGGCGTAGGCCCCATTGTGCGAGTGCTCACCGAACTCTAACCGCTCTAACTCTAACCGCAAATGCGCATGTTCGTGAAGAAAAATTGAGACTGACCTGTGCTAAAGTGATAACGGGTGATGTCGTCGCCCCGCCTGTGCCGTCAAGTCCTACAGATCTTTTACAAGAGTGATAACGGGTGATGTCGTCGCCCCGCCTGTGCCGTCAAGTCCTACAGATCTTATACAAAAAACTGAAATAATATAAATTTTTTATTAAATAATGCAAATTAAATTAAATTATTTTAATTTAAATTATTTACTATACCTTATTTTTACACGGAGGTGTCGCCTATTGATTTGTCTTAACGCTTCTTTGCTCTTGAAAGCTGCTCGTTGAATGCAGGAATACAAACAAAAATCAACTTCCACAAATATATAATTTCACACTTATGCGCACAATACACGTCACCGAACAACGTTCGAAATTTCTGAATCGTGCACAATAACTGAGCACCGAATTTTTTATTAAAATAAAAAAGTTTAGTAATTGTGCACTTTAATTATGCACTGATACAACTCGTGCACAAAATCATGTAGTTGTGCATAAGAATACGTAATTAATCAATTTAAAAAAATATAAGTGCACAATAATATAAATTTTATGCACTAACTTATTACCGAAAATAAGTAGTGCACATTCTCAATAAGCACAACGTGAACTTATGTTTTTGTGAACAATATGATGATGCTTTGTGCATCATAAATGTGTGTAAAATAATGAATAAAAATTTAGAAACGAAAATAAATATAACGTGGAGAATTAAAATAAAAATGTGAATAATATTAGAGGTACCCTCATCGGTGCACGAATAATTATGTGTACAATTATTACGTGCATAAACCAGAGGGTGCCATCTGTGAGTATGCACGTAATAAATACTACCAACTAATGAAAAAAACATCATTTCCATCTGTTAGGACTTTCTTTTACTAATACAACTAAAACCGTTAGCATTGATCATTCACGTAATGATGGAAATAATTTATATTTATATACTATCTGTGTTAAGTCTTTAGTCGCAATAAGTAAAGGTAGATGGTTTATTAGATGGTGGTATTACACACCAGTTTGTATATTTTCATCCTAATTCTGTGACCCGCCCTCGAGACAATCTCTTTATAATGTAAATAAAAGACTAATATTAATTATAATAATAAATGCTACAAATTTATTTTTTCATAAAAATTGCTGTATCAATTATTATTGAATAAAAAGTACAAATAAATAAGATTTAACTGAGCGAGATTTATATCGCCGTTACAACAAATATCTGTAACGACCATAAAGTATCTAGGTAGGGATATGAAATAAAATTTTATTTCAACTAACCGAACACTTCAAATTAAAAATTACTAGAAGTTTATGAAAATTTATGATCCAAGATGATCAAATTTAAGAACTGAACTGTAAAAAGTGTAAAATGACAGTTTGAGGCCGGCTTTCAATGCAAGATGGTAATTTTTATTGGAAGCTTTTATAATTTTTTCAGTACTTTTTACTCAGTGTATGCATGTCAATTATAAATGAAAACGGTACTATTTATGAGAAACAATTATATTTACTGTAAGGTCCCAGTTTTTTCTTGAATGTGTAGTCCTTCCACGATGTTTCAGGTATCCGCGTTGCCATTATATTAGCTGTAACTGTAACATTTGGCCATAATACTGTTTCTTTTTCCCAATTTATCCAACTGCTGGGGCATATTGATACTTCCTTTCCAATAAAAAGAACGTAATAGTCCATTGCCTATAATTTATAAATGTATAAACAAAACAAACAAATAAAATAAATATTTTTGAATTAATTGTTATATTGTGCTCTATTCCTACTTTACCATTGGCAGTGCCACTGCAGATTTTCGAATCCTGCAATGATGCAACAATCATATAAATGGATACTTTCCTTGGCCGTCGCCGCCAAGGCAGTATATTTGAGTATATTTCTTTATTTTAAAATTTTAATAAACGCGTACACTCCCCTTCACATGCTTTTGCGCACCCCGCGCAAAAATTGGAAGAGCTAAAAAGTTTTATTGCTCAGCAGCAAAACGTCGTAGCTCAAAAAATCCAACGGCATTCGAAAGAGCAGACAAAAACCTTCAAAAAATTCTACCACGGAATTAAAAAAGTGTTAAATTGAGTTTTTTATAAGTATTAAAAAGAGTTAAAAAAAACACAAAAAAATCTTGCCTTTTTGACCCGCTGCTAATTTAGTTCCGGTAATGGTAGCTTAAAAAATCTAACGGAGTCGAAAAGGTAATTGATTCAACTTTAAAATGACGGGTCGAATGTTTTTTTAGGACGTTTTATAATAAAGTTACACCATTTTTTATCAAAAAAAGACGTTTTTTTTTTAAATGCGAAAAATTAAAAAAATAAAAGAGATAGAAAAAAACTTCAGAAAGAAAAAAAACTTGTTCTCACTCATTAAACATATTTCTGCAGATATGTATGCGGTTTAAAAAAAAAAAAAATTTTCCATTTTTTAGCATGTCAAAAAATTAAAGTGTTTAGTTTATCTAAATATTTGTAAATCATTTATTATTCACTATTATTATGAAAAATATAATTAATTTATTATAATTAATTTATTTAATCAAACACTTTAATTTTTTGACATGCTAAAAAATGGAAAAAAAATTTTTTTTTTAAACCGCATACATAGCTGCAGAAATATGTTCAATGAGTGAGAACAAGTTTTTTTTCTTTCTGAAGTTTTTTTCTATCTCTTTTATTTTTTTAATTATTCGCATTTAAAAAAAACGTCTTTTTTGATAAAAAATGGTGTAACTTTATTATAAAACGTCCTAACAAAACGTTCGACCGGTCATTTTAAAGTTGAATCAATTACCTTTTCGACTCCGTTGGATTTTTTAAGCTACCATTACCGGAACTAAATTAGCAACGGGTCAAAAAGGCAAGATTTTTTTTGTGTTTTTTTTAACTCTTTTTAATACTTATAAAAAACTCAATTTAACACTTTTTTAATTCCGTGGTAGAATTTTTTGAAGGTTTTTGTCTGCTCTTTCGAATGCCGTTGGATTTTTTGAGCTACGACATTTTGCTGCTGAGCAATAAAACTTTTTAGCTCTTCCAATTTTTGCGCGGGTGCGCAAAAGCATGTGAAGGGGAGTGTATAAGGCAAGATCAGTCTACTCCTTATTGATGAGTCCAGTAGCCTGATCTGGGACGAAACGCGCCAAATTATTGAATTGCATATAAAAATCCCAAGTTTTCATTGGTTCGCCTACATTCATATAAATTGAACCTCTAAATGGCAACTTTAATAACAGTGTTTGGCTTTTGTGCTATACAATATCGTATGACATTGGTGCGTAAGTGATCTTCAACTCGTGCAACTTTTCGCACGAGCCTGGTATTAGTTTATCATAAGAACCACTGTAACATTGCTTATTTTGAGATTTAAAAAAAACGAGATTTTTTGACAAAAACTTCTGATTTGTCAAAAAAAATTTTAAAACAAATAAATTTAAAAAATAAATAAATAATTTAAAATTTATAATTTTTATATCAATGTAGTACTTTATTCTGCAATAATGAATTTATAAAGATAGGAATAATTTATACTGCATATATTTACTAATGTTATATTTTTAAAATATATCAATAATGTAAAAGAGATACAACGTATTTAACATTTTCATAAGTAATTAAGCAACCTTTTTTTACTATTATTTTACTATTAAACATTTGTAAATTTGACAATTTATTGACTTTATAGATACCGACAGACATTGAATCTGTGGGATAATTTTCTATACCTTCTTTTTCCAAAAACTTCTTTCCAATGAAAATTATTTGTCCATTATTTTTACCAATATAATCAATGACAATAATGCTATCATCTTTCAAAATACAACAATTGTTTGGACTTTTATTCCACAATTCAAAGTTTTCAAATTTCAATTTTCTGTGACTATCCGTACAATTGAATGGTAATACTGTATGTACTCTTATACTTAAAAGTGGCCAATATGCTGAGTTTTGATTGCGTTTATTCGTAGGAACAAGTTTTTCAGCTAAACGACGATGAATCTGCTGAAGGGGCTTTTCATTTTTTCTCAATAACTTTTTTATAAACTGCATATAATTTTCAAAATCGAAAGCACTAAAGTTATCCAGGTGCCCATACAATTGAACATCTTGCGATAAATGTATGAGATTATGAACGTTTGAGGTTACGTACTGTTTTCCATATATTACTTTAAATTGTTGGACAAAGTACAATAAAAGCTCTGATGCGTAACTATTATTTTTTATGCAATCTTTTGGTTCGCATAAAATTCTTATCCCACAACTTAACGTGTTAAAGTGTAAAACAAAGTGTTCAGGAAGTGATTTATTAAGTATAACTGGCCCGGCATACAATAAAAAAAAACGAAATACTGTTGCTTTCCAATGTCCTAAATCGTTAAAAGATTGAGGCTTTCGATTGAATTCCACAGGAACATATTTTCCTAAACTAGTAAATGCCAATGACAGTCTTTCTAATTCAATACTTGAAAATTTTGGTGTTGTTGTCATCCAAAGTTTGATTAACAATTTTGTCACACCTAAACATACCATAATGATGCATATAATCAAGCGGAAACTGATTGACCATATCGATCTGCAATGATAAAAATGGTGATGTACCAACATGATGCTCTTCTTGATCACGATTCCTAAAACTTTCATTAGTCCTCAATGGAGCATTTTCATTCAAAAACACCATTCTTTTTAAAAAGTCACCTTCTATACAACATTTGCCACATCCAAAATATCCATTGAATTGCTTTGTGCACGTACAATAACTCCTAGCTGGGCTATCGCATATAACACATCTTAAAGTTACAATGTAACGCTTGCTATTCCACATGAAACCTTCTGAATGTAAGGATTGATATTCGTTGATGAATGGAGATAAATATGTGCTTACACATTGGGGTTTTGCGGTACCGTGATATACACCGACAACAAATGGAGTAGTATAATTAGTGTTAATACTTTTTCCCTGAATAGGCCACAATGTTCTTTTTGTAGACTTCGTTATTGGTAAACCGTCAATGTTAATATCAATTATGATAGTTTCTGGTAACGTTGTTCTACTCAGAATGTCACATAGTGCTTGTTTTAGGCCATAATAAAAGTATTCTCCAGGTGGACAAGGAGTTATAGTAGTTTTCAAAGGTGTTTTTAAAAGAGCACGAGCATCTTTAGGGAGCTCATTATGACCATTTTCTCGTAGTATTTGAAGAAGATCAGTCATGTTATCACGACCTATAGTTCCACAATTTATATACCAACCGCGTAAAGCCTCTCTTAAATTCGAACCGTCCGATAATAGATCTTCATCCTCTCCTTCATACAAACTATTATCTTCACCATATTCATCACTAGTTGCATCAGCAAATGATAAGTGATCTGCATAATCAGAATCATTATCCGAAATATTATCATTGTCGCTACTAAAATCTGTTAATAATCTATAGTTATCATCGTTTATAGGCAGTGCATCAGATACGATTGAACTAAGACTTTCTATTTCCGCGGAGTGTGATTCAAAGCTTTTTTCATTAACTTCAACACACGATTCGCTTAAGCCATCGTCCAATTTAGTTGAATGTCTGTCTGTACTTATTTTATCAAGTTCAACATTTAATTCGCCTAAATCATTCTGTAATTGATCAGCAAGTCGCCTAAACTTTTGTCGATCGGACAAATCATTAAACTGTTTTCGCCGTGACATTCTGTAAAATGTTATTACCTTCAATTTTTACTTTGAAAAGAAGAATTAAAATAAATGTATAAACTAACGGTTCTATGGATTATCGCCAAATAACAAATAATAATAATGCAGGTATAAAAAGTAGTTTTTTGGAGAATTAAAAAAGTGATGACCGGATATTGTGAAGCCTCGAAAACGTAAATGTGATTTGTTTGTAGAAAGCGACGAGAAAGACGAAGAAGAGGAGAACAGGTGGGAAATGATAAAGGAGTGGATGAATGAATGTATGTGTGAGTTAGAGGTTAAGTTAAGTAGGTGTTGCGAAGAAAAAAAAGAATTGGAGGAAAAAATTAATAAACTGATAAATAAAAGTGAAAACGATAAAATTGTAATTGAAAATTTAAAGAAGAAGTTGGATAATGTTAAAAATAAAGCAGAAAACAACGACGAAAAAAGGAGGGGGGGTGGAAGATAGGTTAGTAAATGTTGAAAATAAGATAAAGCGATTCGAAAATGTGGATGAAGAAAGAATGGAAAATGAAGTGTACGGAATGGATGATAATAATAATAAAGAGGGAAGAAAATTAATAGGAAAGAAAAAATGAGTGAGTCAAGAGAGTGCGAGAGGAAAGATACAGAAGCAAGTGAAAAAGAGAAGGACCAAGAGATAAGTGAGAATGAAAATGAGGGGGAGGGACTGGATGTAAACAGCGGAGTGAATGGAACAATAGGCGTAGATAGAGAGTATCTAAGATGCATACCTGATGGAATGAATGAGAGAGAGTGGGAGTTGGGAAATGAAAGAAAGAAAAAATAGGAAAAGAAATATTTTTGTAAGGGGAATAAGAACAGATAGAACAGGAGGGATAGAAATTAAAAAAATAATGTGGGAGAGGTTAGGACAAAAAATATATATAAAGAAAATGAGAGCGATAGGTGGGGGGATAGTGATAGAATTAGAGTCATTTGAAAATAAAGTGGATATAATGAAAAGAAAGGGAATGCTTAAAGGGACGGGGATTTGGATAGAAGACGATTTCACTGCAAGGGAAAAACCGATTCAAGAATGGTTAGAGAAAATAGTAGATGAAGAAGAGAAAAATGGGCTAGAAACGAAGCTAGGTTATATGAAAATTAAAATTGATGGGAAGTGGTATAATTGGGATGACAAAACAGGAAAAATAAATGAGCAGACATTTCGTGATGAAAGGAGAGAATAATAAAATTAGCTTAATTTCGTGGAATATAGCGGGGGGTAGAAAAATAGAAAAAGTAAAGGGAATTTTAGAAAAATTTGACATAATAGCAATACAGGAAACATGGGTAGAGAAAGAGAAAGAAAGGGAATGGGTAAGTAGACAAAGCAAAACATTTGAATGGATGACGAAACCAGCAGTAAAAATAAATAAAAAAGGAAGAGCGAAAGGAGGAATATTAGTAGGAATTAAGAAGGAAATTAAAAAGGCAGGGGGGAAGAATGGGAATTTGGGATAGTAGGGATGAAGTTAGAAAAGGAAGAGAGTGTAAATATGATAGTAGTTTATAATAATGGGAAGATAAAAATGTTTTTAGAAGCATTGAAAAGAGTGATAGAAAAGAAGAATTAGCAGGAGAGCCGATTATAATTATAGGGATTTAATGCAAGAATAGGGGGATTGGCAAATAAATGGGGAAGGAAAAGCAGTGAGAGAAAGGAAGTCAGCGGATAAGTTGACAAATAAGGAAGGATTTAAATTAATTGAATTGTGTGAAGAAGTGGGCGGAAGTTTTAAAAATGGGGCAACAGAAGGGGATTGGGGAGGGAAATCAAACGTATGTAGGGGAGAGAAGTTGCTCAGTAATTGATTTAGTGATTGAAATAGAAAACGAAAAGGGGAGTAAATAGAAAAAATGGTAGTAACGCCAAGGTTAGAATCAGACCACTTACCGGTTGTAGTATATTTCAAAGGAAATAAAAAAGAGGAAAGTATAGAGGATAGAGAGGGAGGGGAAGAAACAGAGGAAAAACTGAGATGGAGAAAAGATAGAGAGGAGGAGTATAGAGAAATGATGGCAGAAAATGAAGAAGAGATAGAGATGGAAGAAGGAGGAGTGCAGAGAAGGTGGGAAAGGGTTGTAGAAAATATATGGAAGGTAGGTAGGGAACTAGGATTAATAAAGAAAAATGGGAGAGAAAAAAGGGAAAAAGAAACAGAATTGATATTAGAATTCAGGAAAAAAAAACTTGGGGAGCATTGAAAAGATGGGTAAAATCGAGAAAAATTAACGATAAGATAGAATTGAAGGAGGAGAGAAAAAGACTGAAAGAATTAAAAAAAAGAAAAGAAAGAGGAGGAACAAAGAAAAAGAAGGGAAAGAGTAGAGAATTGCAAAGATTTAAATCAATTTTGGGAAGTAATAAAGGAATATAGGAAAAAGAGAGTAAGAAGGGGAGAAGAAATAAAAAAGATTAAGTGGGAAAACCACTTTAAAGAACTATTAGGAGCAATTAAAAACAAAGAACAAAGAAAGATAGATGAGGAGGAAGATAAGTTAGAAAATTTAGAAATAGAATTAGATGAAAAATTAGATAGGGATATAAATTGTAACGGGGTTATTGTTGACCGTTTCACCTCGCGGAGGAGACCTGTTCACCGCGAGATGGGTGCAATGGGGCACACAGGAGTGCCCCGTGAGGTCCTTACCTCGGGGTGCGCGCGAGCACCCGACGGCGAATACACGTCGCCGCGGCCCGTATACAACGTGAGAGTACACCTGTACTCTCACTTCTCGTACTCGCGTGCTGTCGCACGAACGCGCTCCTCGCGTTCGCGTGGCTGTCGTCCTCCTGGATGACAGCTGATGCCGGCCGCTCAGCTCTGCGATAGAGTGGCGGTATCCGGGAGATTAAGGACGAGGAGGGTTTGCCGAGTAGTCCCGCGGACTACTCGGAAGAACAACGCGATCAAGTAAAACGACAAGTCGGAGGCCTTTATTGCCTCCGTAAGAGAAATTACAATGATCGCGCACCGAAAGGTTAGTAGCCGTCGGGCGTGCGAGCCGACTGCTCCGAACACGCCCGAGTGTTGCCGAGTGGAGCCGCGCGCGAACGCAAGCGCGCGCGCTCTTACAAACTCTCGGCCGCGCCGAGAGTTCGCCGGCCGATCGTGCGATTCGCGATCGGTGATGTTTACGCAGAGCGCGACCTTGCTCCGCGTAAACAAACACTGCGCTCAAGAGCAGGCCGCCTGCCTGCCCTGCACGTACACACACGTACACGCACACGCGAAGGAACGGGTCGCTTACCCGTTCCGCGCGACGTCTCACGAACCCGACCTCGAGCTCGTGCTCGAGGTACCGACGCTGTACCGCGCGGCGGCTCTTCTGCGAGAACCGCGACTCCCACCGCACAGGAGTCCGCGACCGCGTACTAAGGAGAGAGAGAAAGATGACGAGCTGGGGATACGTTCCCCGCGTCCGCCGAACACTGTCAACAACAGGGAGTCGAGGCGCTCCTCGACTCCTCGCCGGTACGCGCCCGCACTCGCTTACAATCACGGGCGGTACTTACAGTTGTTGCAGCCTTGGCTCGTCCTCGGCTGCTTCCACGTTCGCACGTCCTGTCGTCGCTCGCTTTCCCTCGATCCGCTCGATCACCGGGTGGTTCGTTCGCGCACGTCCGTCGTCGCCGACGGCTAGAGAGAATCTCTCGAGATTCTAAGATGGCCGCCGCTCCCGCGCGCCACGGCCTAACTCCTCCTCGCGCCGCGAAGGCTCGCGACGGCGCGCAGGTACCCGATAGTACCTCGCGTCACAAATATAAGGGAAGTAGAAGAAGCTTTAAGAAAAATGAAAAACGGGAAGGCTGCAGGAGAGGACGGGATAGGGGTTGAATTTTTTAAAAATTTATCAAAAAAATGGAAGGAAGAGATAACAAAAATTGTAAATGAGATTTTTAGAGGAGAAAAAATAATAAGAGGGTGGGAAATTGCGAGGATTTTTCCAATCTTCAAGGCAGAAGATGAAAATGAAGTAAAGAACTACAGAGGAGTTTCACTTTTAAATATAGGGTATAAAATAGTTGCGAATATCTTAGCAAAAAGGTTAGGGAACTGGATAGAGGAGAAAAAGAAAATAGGAGAAAGTCAAGCAGGATTTAGGAAAGGAAGGGGAACAAGAGATCACATTTTTGTGTTAAATAGCATAATAGGAAATAAGATAAAGAAGGAAAAAGGGAAGTTGTATGTATGTTTCATTGACTTTAAAAATGCTTTCGATTTAATTGATAGGAAAAAATTAGTAGAAAAAATAAAAAAAATGGGGGTAGGAGGAAGGTTACTAGATACAATAAAGAAAATTTATGAAAACACAGAAAATGAAGTAATAACAGGGGAAGGGATAACAGGAAGATTCAAAACAGAAAAAGGGGTAAGGCAAGGATGTCCTCTTAGTGGAATATTATTCTTAGCATATTTGAAAAATCTAGAGGAAAGGTGGGTAAAGAAAAATGAGGGAGGGACGGTGATAGGAAAGAAAAAGTTTTACTGTTTGAAATTCGCTGACGATGTAGCAGCGGTAGCGGATAGTCCTGAAGGTTTACAGAGTATGTTAGGAGACTTAGAGAAATTTAGTGAGAAAAACGGGCTGAAGGTAAATGAACAGAAAACAAAAATTATGATATTTCAAAAGGGAGGAAGGAGAAAAGAAAGAAATTGGAGATATAAAGATAAAGAAATAGAAGTAGTTAAAGAGTATAAATATTTAGGGTTTTGGTTTACATCGGGAAATGGATATGGGACACATATAAAAAAAAATGACAAATAAAGTAAATAGAGCAATAAATACTATTTGGGGAGTCTGGAGGAGAACAAATTTAGGAAGCCTAAAAAGAAGGTTACAATTAATAGACGCGATTGTAAAGGCAGGATGTAATTATGGTATAGAAATATGGGGGTGGAATACATGGGAGGAAATTGAGAGAATTCAGGGGAAATACGTAAAAATGGCCTTAGGAGTAAATAAGAATACTCCAGATTATATATGGGAAATGGAAGCTGGCAGAAATAGAATAGAAGTAGAAGCAATGAAGAGGGCAGGGAATTATATTATAGCAATAATGAAAATGGAGGAAGATGGGTGGCCAAAAATTTGTTTAAAGGAAGAAATAAGGAGTATAAAAAATGGGTACCTAAGTAAATGAGGGAGAGGGTGGATAAAAGCGTTAGAAATATAGAGAGGGAGAATTTATAAAAGGGGTAGAGGAGGAAAGAGAGGACGAAATCGAAATGAAATTAGAAAAAGGTGTGATAAGAAAAGTAGAGCAAAGGGTACAGAGAAACTGGGGAAAAATTGATAGATCGAATTATTGTAAAAATTACGGGAAATGGAAAAAAGGGATAGGGGAAGAAATATATTGGGAAAACAAAAAATGGGATGGAAAAATTAAAGAATCATGGGCGAAGTTAAGGTGCGGGAATATAGGGAGGGAAGTTAGGAAAGGGTTTAAGAATGTAATGTGTAGAGTATGTAGAGAAAAAGAGGAAAGTGTAAAGCATGTGTGACGTCGGCACCCAAGTGGCGCCACAGTCATCATACATTATCCGGCGAGTCGAGAGAGCGAGTTTACCGACGACCAAACTCGCGCATAACTCGCGACTATATCGACAGTCACCTAGCTTGTATTCCGTACTATTTGATGTCGGTAAATAACAGCATATGTTCAAACCGTTGACGCAAGGCTGCGCATCTGTTTCTAATCAACTAATGCAGGGCTGCGTGCCATGTGCGTGCGAGATAAGCTAAGTAAAAAGTCTTGTAACGAATTTATTGATTTCCACCCAATATCGATTTTTGCAGGGAAAACGCCCCAAAATTCGGTCTATATAAACAGGGCAATATCGAGGACCGCAGCTCAGTCTTAGTCGAGAAGTACACCGTTACTCTGTCAGTTTGAATACCGAAATTCTGTAAAACTTGTCTTAGAATTATTTCGAACTCTGTATTTCAAAAGTATATTTAAAACTAGTCTTTGTAACATTTGTACAACAAGTATTTATTCAGAATAATAAATTCAATTATTATATTCTAAATCGGTTGCCTATTTATTTCGTGAGCATCCGAATTTCCCGCCGAGAGAACTCCGTCGCTGCCGTACCGAGCCTACACGCAGCGCCTGCGTTCCTGCAACCCGCTCAACTCCAAGTAGCCAGATCTCCGAAAAGGTAATTATTTGATTATTATAAACTGAGTATTATGTCTGTGCATGTTTCGTGATGCTTTATCCTCAATCCCTAGTATATCGCTAACGCGTTGACTATAAACGAGGAACGCGGAATTATTCATTAATTCTCGCGCCACACACACAAACTAGCTTACGCGGCTCGACGTAACACATGTATGGAAATGTGAGAATGCGAGAAGAGAAATAAAAGTTGAATGGAAGAAGGAAGTGGATGAAAAATTAAAAGGAATAGGCGAACAACTTGAAAAAGAAAGGATTAAAGTAATGAATGGGGAACCGAACGTGAAGGTGTGTTTATATTATGAAAAGTTCGAAAAGTTAGCAAGAGCGAGAGAGGAAGAAGACAAAAGGGAGGTAGGAAAAAAAAAATACTGTAAAATTAGAGGGAGGCGTATAAAAGGGGAGCATAAGGCACGGGATTGTCGTGCGAGGAAAAATAAATGTAAAAAGATGTAAAAATCTATATATGGAAATAAATACTAAATACTACTACTACTACTAAACTCAAACGAGAATTTTAGAAATACAGTGAGAAGAGGACAAATTTAAGAACGCGTATTTTTAAATTAATGGCGCTAAAATTCAAAGTTTTATTAGAAATCTAATAATTCAATTTAAATTTAAAGTCCGTTAACGTTAGTTTCTATTGAATAAATTTGTTAAAAAATTAAATACTACTAAGTAATTAATTAAATTAAATTAAATACCACTAATATCTTTTAATATTTCATTTAATTCTTCCATGGTTTTATAATAAAGAACCTCCTACAAATAAAAATGGTAGCTGTTACAATTTGCTGGAGCGATCAACATTCTGAGTACTGTGTTAAATACTTATTCCATTTACGTGACTGTAATGTTTATTTGCTAAACAATTTATGGTTAGCTATAGTTCCACGCAGACGTTCTACAGAAACAGAATTACACTTACACCAGCACTAAAGCTTTTGATATTAATAAAATATTTTCTGAAGCAAAACGAGTTCCATTCAAAATTAGTTACAATTTGTTAATAAAATAGAGTTATATTTATGTAAAATAAAATATTGAACTTTTTTTTTCTAATACGCTTTAGAACAATAAATCCAGACTTGCCCCCATCACTTTCAACATTCTATACCAGATACGCATACTGGATGATTGCATGCTTCAAGTGCCAAAATATTATTTGATATCGCTAATTATTGTGCCCTAGATTGTATCTATTGTACTTAAAAAATGATAATATTGATAAAAAAACTTATCACAGCAGAAAGGGAATTAGCAAAACATGCTGATGTTGCATTAAAACTGCCAACTCATTCAAACAAGCAACCAAACGTCCCACGAGTCGTAATTAAAAAGAAGAATGAAAATGGCAAATCAAACATACAAGAGAAACTTATAAGCTATCTTCAAACAAAAAAACTAAACGTAAATAAAAATAAGTCTTTATGACAGGCCTATTATGTACAGGTATTGCTAACACCTCTATAGGATTTACCACTTTGAAGTTTACAAAAGTGGTAATTTGTACTAATTTCTACTACTGGTTTTCAATAAATAAAAATAAATACAATATTTAGTTGTTAAGTTAATTAATAAAGTGTTCTTTATATGAACAGGTAATTACGTTTACCTCAAATCCATATAAAAAACCAAATTAAAAAACCACGTATCAATAATACAATAGTAATGTAAATATTAAAATAAAACAACCTATTTACATTTATGCTAAAATGAAAATACTTCAATAAAACATACCTTTCCAAATGATGATCCAACGGTTATCAATTTAAACAGCAAATGTACAAAGTAGACGTTAATAGCTTATGGTTTTTACTTTAATAGTGGAGAATCCAATTCTTTTATCTCTTACTCTTCAAATCCTTAATAATAGCATTTATCTGTTTAACTAAACCTGGTTAATCGCTCATGACATCCTTCAGCGAGCAGCTTGGATAATACTAGAATAAAACAGTTTAAATATTAAATGTTTTTGATATTTATAGTAACAATTTGTTTATTTAAATGACTAGAATATCTTACAAATTATTTAAGATAAAAAGGAATGCACCAAGTGTTTTGAAAGATAAAAAAATTAAATAAAAAAACTTATGGAATTAACTAAAAAAAAAAAAATTGACACATATATAGGTAGATATATAAGTAACTAAAATGACTAATAAATATTTATTAATTTATTACTTACATGCTTTAAATAAGTACTCCTTCACACGTGGATTTACGGACATAACCAAAAAACAAATAATCGTCAAAATAATTACAAAGTATACTTAAGTATACAAAAATAATACTAGAAATAAACACTTTCAGCCTCAACTAAAAAGAAAATATCAATGCTCTTATCATTCATAATCTTAAATAATATGATGCTTGATGATTAATAATTTATTTTGTCGCTTTGAATATGATGCAATGGTAGCACGTTAACATGTAGAAAAACGGTAAGTGACCTCGTACAAGACAATAAAAAGGTAAGTGTCACAACGTCAGAAAGAAAACATACGTGACTTATCATTACGTAAGTTACGTCATCGAGAATTATAATGAATTCTTAATGAATTCTTAATGAATACTATTTTTCTAGAAGGATTTGAAAAGAATTTTTAATATCTTTATGTTATATTCAAAAGTCCGCTTTTTTGTTCATAAACAATTCAAAATTCTGCGTCTGTTTACTAAAAAATACAAATACTAAGAAACTTTTTTACTACTGAATTATATTTTATTGTAAAAAGTAATTCTTGTATTATTTTTATAGGTATATTGTAAGTTAAACTAGTTTTTTAAAAGGGCTTTCAGCCCGTTTAATGTTGAATAAATAAATAAAATAAATAAACAATTGAAAAAAGTTAGTGTAGAAAAATTTCTTTTCTTATTATCTTTTATTTAAAATATATACTATTTCTTTATTTTTTTCGTTTTTTTATTGATAAAGAATACTTTATGAATACGTAATGAATACTTCTTGAGTAATATAGGTAAATGATTTACTTGTTCATAAAGAGTATTTTATAAATACTTTTTGAATAGTATAAGTTTTTATAAACTGTATAAAAAGTATTCATAAAGTATTAAAATTGTGTAAAAATTGCGGACATTCAAGTATTCTTCATGAATACTTTTTTGTTTCAAAGTGTGCTTATCAGGTTACTGTTACTAAACTCTTACAGAATTCATATTTATTGATATTTTCTATTATTTTTGTATTCATTTCAGCTGACATAACTTGTTGAGTTTTGGTACTCCTAATTAATACTTCAGTAATACTTTCGTGATTACAATCATTAACCATTTGAATTCATTATGTTTATCAAGAATTCATATCAAGGTTCATATTTAATTCATATTTTCAATTCTGTAGGTATTCTTAATTGTGAATATAACGGTAATACATTGGGGATGGAAATGCCGTCTGGGAAAAGTATATTTGAGTCCTGCGAAGTGCACATTCGTACTTAATTTTCGTGTTTTTTTTTTTAAATAAAGTCAATACAGTAACACATAAGGAACTGCATCTAAAAGGCCAAACAATTTCAAAAAGATATTTTTCGTGAGAAATTTGCGAAAAGTGCTATTTTTTGCGGAAATTCTGAAATGTACTTTTCGTTACGGGCGACTATATGTCCTTTTTAAGAGTTACACTTACCATTTTCATTTGAATTATTAGGCTCATCATCAAATTCATCTATATCTGAAAGTTAAAAAAGGATATTCATAAGTTTAGCTTTATTGTATATTTTATTATTAGTCATTTTACCTTACCTGAACAATCTGATGACTTTTTAGCTTCATCGCCTGCATCTAACGCTTTATCCAGAAATTTCAAAAATGTTTTTATGTCTCTATCCACGATATTCTTTCTATAATGACTTTTGTGTATATTAACGTGGTGGCCCATGTAACCAGCCAAGTCATTTAATTGGGCATCATTTAAATTTAATGAGATGCAAGCTGTTGCCAATTGTTTCCTCATACGAGTAGCTCGTAATAATTTGGGATTTTTAGCCCCACACTGTTCTGCAAAGGTACTCAATAACGCGTAAGCACAGGGATGCCTAACTGCACATAAAGCCGTTTTAGGAAGTGCAAATAAGTACTCATTTCTGGAACTTATGTTCAATTTATGACGATGTTCCAATAGTTTGTCGATGCATAATTTAATATCTGGAGGTATTAGTACTTTTATGTCTCGGCCTAATTTTCCTCTAGTATATATAATATTAAATTCTTTACTTAGATCTTTCAAGTTTTCAGGGAGTTTTACAAACCCTGAATTTTTGTCCTCATTAGTTCCGTTCATTTTCTTATAATCATTGACGAAAATTCTTTCAACGTCCCCTGGCCTTCTTCTGTTGAATACTTGTAAGGACGTTAACGTAGCTTTTAATAATTTTATATAAGTTTCTTCTTCAAATGCTTTTTCTAATAAATCATTATAATATTTTTTACGTAGATTACTTAAGTAGTCATACAGAGCCTTTATATCATTTACTGATGGTATCTCAACATTTTTTTGTCTTCTACAGAGTCCGTAAGACTCCGCAGCCACTCTTGATAATCGATATTTGTAATCGTTTTCAAAACAGTCTATGAATTTTTTTATATCCTGTTGAAGCTCCAAAAGACCTTGTCTGATACAGTTTAAATTATAGGTGGCTGCTACCGCTTTCACAAGTGTTGCCATGTTTTGTGCTAGAGCAGGATGCAATAGATATTCACTGTCAGGATTATCGGGGTCTGAAGCCATTGCTTGAATTGCTTTTAATATATCAAGGCTTCTTTCGGCTATTAAAATATCTGAAAATTTTTCAACCTTAAGAGCTAATTTGAGTCTACCAAGTCGGCGTAGTTGCGAACAAATATTTGTTTTATGTTGAATCCCTCGAAGATGACAGCAAATTTGGTTACCATACTCGATTAACAGTTCGTCATATCTAATTGCACGTAGAACTGCGTCATTGCGCATCCGACTTAATATTTGTGTACGCATTTTATGACTAGCATTTTTATGACACATAGGAAGCATTTTTCTCCCCAAGGATGATAAATTTCGACATCCTTTTCCAGATATCCCAGTGCAACTTGTAATATGTTTTCTAAATTCATATTCCAAAAATTGCCCTTGGCATTTCGGACAAGATGTATAGTCAGCTACTAATTTCTTCGATTTTGGAAGACGAGTAACACGAAAATCACCTGTAAATAATTAAATTTATTTCATTAATAAAAAGAAATATAAAATTAAAAAATTCAGAGTATAAAGATTAGTTTAATCAATCAATGCTTTGTAAAATATTCAGTTAAAATGCGTTTCTTACCTTTGTTAATTTCTTATTTAGAATTATAAATAATATCCCCTGCATACTGTAATTCTTTCATTGGGAGTCTGCTGGCCTTTCTTACTGCAGATTTTTTTATCATAAACCGAACTGATGGTTCATTGAAATGCTTATTTTTCAAATGTCTTTTTAGGTGGGTTTGATCGGTCAGACAGAACTTACACATGTGCACACGACCTTTTCGAGGTCCCTGTTCTTCTATTGGTTTGATTACCATTTTTTCATATTCTGGAGGTTCTTGTCCTTCTTTATTATGCGATAGCGGAACTACGATTAGTGAACTATTATTAAGAGTTTTAGTTAAACTCGTTTCTTTATTAACATTATTCTCAATAATAGAAATATTTTCATATCTTCCATTTATAGTAAAATCAGGATCATTATCTTTATTATCATCTGAAATTGAATTTTTTTTTTTTTTTTTTTTTTTTTATTTATTTAACCAGTTGATACAAAAGGATCATATTACATAAGTAACCCAGCAGAGGAAAAAATTCCTGTGCGCTGGCCTGGCTCATTACATACTAAAATTATAACTAACTTACTTACTAAAATAAAAACTTGTAAAAGAATTGGGCAAAAAATTGATTGCAGTCTTATTACCTAGTAGCATCGCTACTAGGTTAAAACCAATTCAAAATTTTTGCCCAAAACCACTTGATTATGTTGAATTTCTTTATTTCCAATATCTAATTAGCATAGCGCTGGCTTTGGTGTACATTTGGGTTGATGCATTTTTCCTTCTCTTGAAAATTTCCCTCTCGAAGTTATTCATTCTCTTAGGGCAAGTAAGACCTACTGCACATGTCTCTCTATAATGAGGGAACATGTTTTTGTGCTGAAGACTAGAATTACATTTACATTCAGACGTGAAAACAATATCATCCACCACTATTATATCTTTGTACTTTGGTTCTTTCGATATTGGTTGCATTGAGTTTTTGAACGTTTGCAGGCCTTTTATCCCTCTGTCGAAATATAGGAGTGCTTGATTGTTACCTAGATAATTTATATCACCGTAGGACATTCGATATTCATTTGAATTTTTGATTAATTTAGCCGGCGGGTTCGGGCTTTCATTTTAAAGTAGTCTGTTTGTATTGTTTACGGCTTTCACGTCTATTTTCGTAAATTCTTCCTCTATTGGTGTTGTCACGATTATTTTTACTTTCTTTTCTGGTTCTGTAGTTGCCTTGTTGAAATGTTGGTGTTTAATCCCCCGTATTACTGGGTATTGACACGAGGGACAATTTTCTTTTTTTACTTTTTTGCAAGTGTATTTTTTATTAATAATTTGAAAAGAAAATTTAAAATAAAGAATAATTTATGATATTATATATTTACATAACAATTTATAATTCTAAAAATATTATGCAATTACAAAATTATTTATTAAGAGACACAGTAGTACCACGATAGGAACTTACCCGAATCAACAGGATTTGTTGCATCCGTTTCAATTCTAGAACTACAAAATATACCATTTCTTCTTGTTTGACGTAGTGCTTTAGAATCATATAAATCTAATAAAAAAATTTTAAAATATTATGTTCTAATGCTGGAGAAATGTTTAGCGATACCCTGCACTACACAAATAGTAATAAAAGATATATTGTTGAGCAAATGTTTTATTACCTGTGTAACGGGGTTATCCTTGACTGTTTCACCTCGCGGAGGAGACCTGTCTCCGCGAGATGGGTGCAATGGGGCACACACGAGTGCCCCGTGAGGTCCTTACCTCGGGGTGCGCGCGAGCACCCGACGGCGAATACACGTCGCCGCGGCCCGTATACAACGTGAGAGTACTCACTTCTCGTACTCGCGTGCTGTCGCACGAACGCGCTCCTCGCGTTCGCGTGGCTGTCGTCCTCCTAGATGACAGCTGATGCCGGCCGCTCAGCTCTGCGATAGAGTGGCGGTATCCGGGAGATTAAGGACGAGGAGGGTTTGCCGAGTAGCCCCGCGGACTACTCGGAAGAATAACGCGATCAAGTAAAATGGCAAGTCGGAGGCCTTTATTGCCTCCGTAAGAGAAATTACAATGATCGCGCCCCGAAAGGTTAGTAGCCGTCGGGCGTGCGAGCCGACTGCTCCGAACACGCCCGAGTGTTGCCGAGTGGAGCCGCGCGCGAACGCAAGCGCGCGCGCTCTTACAAACTCTCGGCCGCGCCGAGAGTTCGCCGGCCGATCGCGCGATTCGCGATCGGTGATGTTTACGCAGAGCGCGACCTTGCTCCGCGTAAACAAACACTGCGCTCAAGAGCAGGCCGCCTGCCTGCCCTGCGTGTACACACACGTACACGCACACGCGAAGGAACGGGTCGCTTACCCGTTCCGCGCGACGACTCACGAACCCGACCTCGAGCTCGTGCTCGAGGTATCGGTATCGCACCGCGCAGCGACTCTTCCACGAGAGTCGCGACTCCCACCGCACGAGAGTCCGCGACCGCGAACTAGAGAGAGAGAGAGAGAGAAGTAGTGAACTGGGGATGGCCCCCTACGTTCACTGAACAATGTTCGACGCCAGGGAGTCAAGGCGCTCCTTGACTCCTTGCCGGTACGCGCCCGCACTCACAAGATTAGTCGGGCGGTACTTACAATGTTCGCAGCCTTGGCTCGTCCTAGGCTGCTACCGCGTTCGCACAAAAGCTCCCGACGCTCGCTTCCTCTCCTTCCCCGGGTCGTCAGCTCGCACACGCGTCCGTCGTCGTCGACGGCTAGAGAGAATCTCCTCAGATTCTAAGATGGCCGCCGCTCCCGCGCGCCACGGCCTAACTCCTCCTCGCGGGAAGGCTCGCGACGGCGCGCAGGTACCCGATAGTACCTCGCGTCACACCCTCCCCCCAGACGCCGTTAAGTTACGACTTTACGGCTTCTGTAACTCTTCGCGAGCCAATCCTCCACGGATTAGGGATTAAAGGACGAGGAGAGGTAAATAAAGTCGACACGAACTGCATCGTTACGGTGTAAATTAAGGGCGCGAGGCCTTTATTTGGCCCTCATTTACAAAAGTGGTGTGAAGAAGGATCCAACACGGGCAGCCTACTGGTACCTCCTCTTGCTAATGTACCACCCGTGCTGGTCCTTCTTCGGGCATTGGTTGGCGTAGAGCACGCCCGGCTCCGCGCAGACTGAGCAGAAGAAGCGGCCCGGGTACAGCTCAAAAAGCTCCCGGCGCCGCTTATCCTTTGCGTCCGCTTCCACACGGGCGCGGAGGGCCGCGAGACGCTTCTTCTCCGCTGCCTCCTCCTTCTTGGCCTGGAGGGCCCTCTCGCGGCGGCGCTCCTGCTGCCGCTGTTGCTCCTCCTGGAGCCGCCGTTGATTGGCCTCCATTGAGGCCCTCAAGCGGTCCTCCTCCGCTTTCTTTTTGTGGTGGGCCTGGTACACCTCGTCGTAAGCTCGACGTGATGCGGCCAGGCCCGCCCGCTGCGCACGGATCTCTACGAGGCTGAGGGAGGCGCGCGTCATCTCCGCCAGCTCTCCCTCAGTCCCCTCCGCACAGCGCAGGAAGTCCCGGTGGGCCTCCTACAATCGCCCAACCGCCCGGCGATAATCCTCGGTGGAGGAGCGGAGCCAAGCCTCCAACTCCTCCAGCCTCTCGGCAGCGGAAAGGGGCCGCTGCGGAAGGGGGGCGCCGTCCTCGGCGCCTCCTCGCTGGGTTGACTGGGAACGGAGCTCCTCTCCGTCCCCCTCCTCGGCGACGCTCCCCGTCATCGAGGCCACGGCCCCTGGCTCGGGGACGTGGGGTCGCCGTAGGGTGCGGGTGGCCTCCTGGCCACTCGCTTCGGCGTTTTCGCGGGCGGCCTCGCTGCCGCTCGCTATTGCGCAGGGGACCTCCTGGTCCTCTGCTTGATGGGAGGCGGCTTCGCCGCACGCCTCCGTCTCGCGGGCGACCTCCTGGTCGCTCGCCTCCGGTCCTGACCGGCTCGACGGGGATTGGGGCCTTTCCCCAATAGCCTCCGTCGCCTTGGGGGTCCCCTCCAGGGTGCCCCCGGCCACGACCTCCGCTGGGTACTCCTCAGCGTCCTCGCTGAAGAGACGGGCTATCCCCTCCTCCATCTCGTACGTGTCCATCTAGGAAAGGGACAGAAAGAAAAAGAGGGATGGTGAGGAATGGCTCTCAGAGTCGGTTCTTTCCTGTCAACCGTGTCTTCCTCGCGTCTTACGTTTTGGCCGCGCTGGCCTTGTTCTTAGAACCGGGTGGACGACCCGGTCCTCGCTTCCCAGCTACTCCTTTTGCCGGAGCCTCCTCGAGCCTCCTCTTCGTTTTGTTTCAGTATATCAAGCATCTGCCTGCTATACTCCGAGTCTAAGGGCTTCGAATGCCTGCCGTAGACGAGGAACGCAGGTGTCATTCCTGTGGCACTACTCTTGGAGTTGTTGAACGCGTGGACGAGCTCTGTAAGATGCTCGTCCCAGCGATCATGGTCATCTTGGATGAAAGCCATGATCATCTGCTTCATCGTTCGGTTAACCCTTTCGACAGGGTTAGCCTGCGGATGGTACGGGGGCGTCGTTTCATGACGTATCCCCTTTTTGTTCAAAAAACCGTCGATCCTTCGGTTTTTGAACTCTGTCCCGTTGTCGGAGAGGAAGACTTCGGGTGTTCCAAACCGGAGACAGATGCGTTCTGTAAACTCCGACAGTATGGCTTCGCCTGTGGCGCGGTGGAGCGGAATCACTTCCACCCACCGTGTGAATAAATCCTGAAAAACTAGGATGTATTCGTACCCTTTACTTGTCTTGGGTAGCGGGCCCATAATGTCGCCTGCGACAAACTGCCAGGGTCGTTCGATGACCCTGCGGCCCATGAGTCCCGTCGGCGGCCTTTGCTCAGCCTTTATCTGCTGGCAAGTCTGGCATTGCCGCACGTAATTGGCGATGCACGCATCCATACGTGGCCAATAATATTGACGGGCAACCCGTGCGAGAGTCTTCTCTCGCCCCAAGTGTCCTGCTGTGGGGCTATCATGACACTCTTTCATGATATCCCCTTGTTTTTCTAGAGGAACGACGAGCTTCCAAGCCTCGTCGTCCTCCCCCAGGATTCCTTGCATAAGTTGGTCGGGGTTGTAATAAAACAGTCTCCCCCCGACCCACTTCATCTTCGGATCGGTGAGTCGTTCCTCTTTGGCTTTCTTAAGCTGTTGGAGGTACCACTCATCCTGGGAATTTCCCGTCCACGAGACACCTGCCACTGGTGTCTCCTCGCCCTCCTCCTCGTACATTCGAGAAAGGGCGTCTGGGACATTGTTGAGCGCACCTTTTCTGTGCTCAACCGTGAATTGGTGGCCTTGCAGCTCCAGGGCCCACCGCGCTAATCGCCCTGTCGGACCACTCAGTGTGCGCAGCCAACGCAGACAGCTGTGGTCCGTGACTACGCGAAATGCGTAGCCTTCGATGTATGGGCGAAACTTCTTTATCGCCCATACTACAGCGAGACATTCGCGTTCTGTCACGCTGTAGTTCCTCTCGGCAGGTGAGAGGACGCGGCTGGCGAACTCCAGTGCTCGCTCCTTGCCGTCTTCAAACTGAAGTAGAACTGCTCCGATTCCCGAGTCGCTTGCATCTGTTTGTACAACAAACTCATTGTTGAAATCAGGGCGTTGCAAGACTGGTGCGGAGGCTATGAGAGCCTTTATCCGCTCGAATGCAGAGTGTTGTACTTCAGTCCACTCAAACTTACGCTCCTTCTTCGTTAGTTGCGTAAGTGGTTCGGCGATCGTGGCGAGGTTGTTCAGGAACCTCCTGTACCACGATGCCATGCCTAAGAAGCGCCTTAGCTGCTTTACGTTCTTAGGCGGCGGGTACTCTAGTACCGGCCTTATCTTCTCTGGGTCAGGGCGGAACCCGTCTTGGTTCAGCACTACTCCCAGGTATTTTACTTCGCATTGGCAGAAGTGGCTTTTCTGCCGATTGATCGTTAGGCCCGCCTCTCGTAGACGGCCTAAGATCTTACGAAGGTGTTCGAGATGCTCCTCGAACGTTTTCGACATTATGACGACGTCATCCAGGTATGCGAATGCAAAGTCTTCGCAATCTGGAGTGACGACCATGTCGATTAGGCGCTGGAAAGATGCTCCTGCATCTTCCAAGCCAAATGGCATTCTCTTGTACTGGAAGTGGCCCATTCCATGTACAGAGAAAGCCGTTATCTCTCTGGACGCCTCGTCCAGAGGTACTTGATGGTACGCGTTGCTGACGTCTAACGTCGTGCAAAACTTTGCCGCTTTGGCCTTGCGGAAAGCCGCGTCCATGCGTTTCGCCGGGTAGCCGTCCGGCGAAACCTTGAGTGTATTGACTCGTCGGTAGTCAATACACATCCGGTATCCTCCACCGGATTTCTTAACCATCACGCGCGTGCATTTCAGCCTCTATTACCGGTGAATATGGGTAATATCGCTGTTTGATGGGGCGAGCATCTCCCACATCAATCGAATGGGTCACCCACGTGGTGCACCCAAGTGTGGTCGGCTCTGTGCCGACCATTTCGTGCACAAGTGCCTCGACTTGTGCTCGTTGCTCCTCGGTTACATGGCCTAAGCCCACTGCACCGATCTGGATCATGTTAATCTCTTTAACTGATGCCAGTTGGAGATCCACGCTGACGTTGTCGTCCACCAACGTCAGCTGGTTTGATCGCGGATTGTGTACTGAGCCGAATTCCCGCATGAAATTCGTGCCCAAGTAACAATCCGCATCTAGTGCAGGAATAATCGAAACTTTGATATCCCTGCTTATGCCACCTATTGTGAAGGGAAGGTAAGCACAGCCCACGATTGGGCTCGTGCTACCGTCAGCGAGCTTAGCACCTGCGTGCTCGCTTGGCATAAGTGTTCGGCCGCATGCAGTTATCAACTGCAGGCCGATCGGTCCCATCACTGTGACCGATGCGCCTGTGTCGTACAGAGCGCGGAAGTGGAAACCTTCCACTTCCACCTGTAACCACCATCTGGTTTCCAGGCTTTCCTCCGCAGGAGCGTTCGGTAGTGCCATCCCGCTAACGCCCTGGGAGGTCGTTCCCGAAGCTTCCTGACTAGCTTCGTTGGCGTTTGGGGAAGTAGTTGAGTGCTCTACTTCCCCTGTTGCCCGTTTTCCGGCGATCAATTAGGGCATTTCACTCGGATTACGCCTTCTTTGTTGCATCCGAAGCAGCGAATAGGTTCTTTCGCTTGCCCATTTTTCTGGTCTTCCTTCACGCTGCCATTGTTTTTTCTTGGCGTTGCCTCTTTCGGAACGGCCATTTTTGTTCGCCGAGGAGGAAGCACCCTTGTTTCCCCCTCCCTGCCTTTGTTTGTTGCTTTTGCGGAAAGCTTTCACTAGCTCTCCGCTAAGCTTCGTTAACAGGTCGGCCATCTCTTGCCGACCTATCCCGGCTATCGGAGCATCGGGCTTCTCCTGTGTGTCCGGCGTGTGTAGCGGCCGTTGCCGCTACCTTTACATGAGAAGACGTCCCTGTCTTCTCCCTCTGCGGTTTGTATGCCGTTTCTGGCATTACCGCTTTGGATGGGGGAATTGGCGTCCTATCGCCCTTTTCCCTGTCCAGGATATATTCTGCCTTTACGCATTGATCCGCTAGATCGTCTGGTGTATTACAGATCTCTATCCGGATAATTCTTTTAATTTCCGGGAGAAGATTCATGTAAATCTTCTCGATTTCCTGGACCCTAGTCATCCTCGGGGATACCTCACCTAACATGCTCTCCATGAATGTTATGTAGTGGCTGCTCGATTCCCCTATTTGTTGATAACGACGCCTAATGTCGTCTCTTAGGCGCTCTTGCCTATCGTGGGCGCAGCCCCATCTGCGCCGAGTGGCTTGACAGAAATCTGCCCATGTTCGCCAATCGCGGCTGTGGTTCCTGTACCACATGCTCGACACGTCTTTGAGGACGCACGGGAGCGACGCCAGCATGTCGCTCTCGTTAAGTTTAGCCGCTCGGGCATTGTCCTCGAAACTCTTAAGGAAAGACTCTACGTCTTCTCCTTATTTAGCCGAGAAACTATTCGGCTGGGGTCCTCGTGACCTCTGCCTGTGCGATTTAATTCGCTTGTAGAAGGACCAGTGAGCTCTCTTGTCCTTCCGTTCGTGAAATCAGTCCACGTTCTGATTTCACGTGGCGGGATTCGCCGTTGCGCGTTCTGAATGGTGTTCGCACCATTCAGTGTTTCGTTGATTCCAGGCTCGTCTATCGTGTACGTGTCCTGGAATCCAACGCGCGGTGTCGATTGTGACGGATTTATCCGCTCCGTTCGCGTATCGATCTGTCGGCCGTCGATTCTTGTGCTTGACATCGGTGGCCGTTGCTGGTCTACTACGTGAGCCAGCTGATCGACTCTCATCGTGAGAGCCGTCAATGCCCTCGCCTGGTTGGCACTTGTGTTCAACAAGCTGTCGTATTTCCGTTCGATTGCTCGAACGGTTTTTTGGATATCTCGTAACAGAGATTCCAACCTCAGTGATTGACCCTGTGACGACTGACTGTCGTCATCGGTCCCGCTATCTTGGTCCTTTTCATTTTCTGACCTCGATGGGCGGTGTGCGACTTGGCTCTACGTTGCCCAGTCCTTTGTCGCCTTCAGAATGGCAAACGATGCTGTTCTGATAGATCGAGAGAGGGTGAGGTCGGCCCTTCTCGTAGTTCTCGTCCTGAATTGGGTGGATGTCCTGTCCATACACATCTCTTCGATGAAGGACTTCCTCAACGATTCACGGACTGTGCGTAACTCCTCCTCGTTTGAGGAGTCACACGCCTGAAAATCGGCTGCAGTGTAAATTACCTTGCAGCCAATTATACAGACGGTGACGCTTGCAACAAAGCAGTCGCCGTCTGTTCTTAGTCCGAGTTGCTGGATTGTCTCCACCAGCTCCTCGACCGGGATCGCCGACAGCCACTGCTGGACGTCCCTTTCCGTTGGTTCTGACTTATACTCCATCTTCGCCTGATTGAGTACAGGCCTGCCCTCTATCCCAAAACACGGAAAAATTTGTGGGACGGACCTTTCGGTTGGCGACGCAACTACTCCTACTGTGTAGTGTGAGATTCCCTCTGAAACACGTCTTCGAGAATTTCTTTACGACTGCCTACCGTTTGTAGCGCAGTCGCGATTGAGATGCGTAAAAAAAACTCTATTTATTTAACGCGACTCTACTCGAAATTCTCGCTGACAAATTCAGCGAGAAAATGAATTTTCCTCGAAAACTTTCGATTTTCGAGTTCAATTTGGATGGAAAAAATTCTCACTAGAATTTTCTCCCAGACGTGTTTCTGGTGTTAGTAAGTTACAATCGGTTGTAAATTACATG